>LULA01016616.1:0-19795 GCA_002091835.1 Anopheles maculatus | reverse complement strand
GCATGCTGGAAAAAGGTGCTGCGAATGGTCATGTGCTTGGAAGAGGCAAAGTTAACAAGCCGAGGCCCGTTGTCGTTCGTCAGCTGGTGGGCACTGAAACTTCCAATGGTGGGTTTGTATGCCTCCTCTGAGTCGACGTTTGCTCCTCTGTAAGTCCGTACGTCGATAATATCCGAGAAGTGCCTTCCATCTATGAGAACGTGGTCAATCTGGGAATATGTCTGCAGTGGTGATCTCCAGGTATAGCTGAACCGAGGTGCATGCTGGAAAAAGGTGCTGCGAATGGTCATGTGCTTGGAAGAGGCAAAGTTAACAAGCCGAAGCCCGTTGTCGTTCGTCAGCTGGTGGGCACTGAAACTTCCAATGGTGGGTTTGTATGCCTCCTCCCGTCCGACCTGAGCGTTAAAATCTCCGATGACGATCTTCACATCGTGTTGTGGGCAGCGGTCGTACTCCCTCTCCAACTGCGTATAAAAATTCTCCTTATCGTCATCGGTGCTTCCAAGGTGCGGACTATGCACGTTTATAATGCTCAGGTTGAAGAACCTTCCACGGATCCTCAACCTGCACATCCGTTCGTTGATCGGCCTCCATCCAATCACTCGCTTTTGCATCTCACCTATGACCAGGAACGCCGTACCGAGTTCCTGCTTGTCTCCACCGCTCTGGTAGATCATGCAATCACTGCGATAGGGACGCTCCGTCACTCCTTTCCAGCGCACCTCCTGAAGTGCTACTATTCCGAAGCCGCGGGCCCTCACCTCATCCGAAAGAATACGGGTACTTCCTGGTGCTGTGAGTGATCTGCAGTTCCATGTTCCGAGTTTCCAATCGTTGTCCTTTTTCGGTTGCGTGGGTCGGTATCGTTTTTTCCGATTCGAAATAAATTGTTCACTTTTCGTTGCGGTATTATTGGGGGTGGCTTGCAAGGCCTCTCCCCCAACCCCCTGTCTCGTCGGAGGGCCTACGCTTCCTAGCTGTTTAAAGTCCCGTAGGAAGCCAGGACAGAAAGGACAGCTAGCCGCCCCTAACATGGAGAACAGACGCTAGCTGTCCCCCTCCGCTCAATTTAGCCATATCACCCATCTTCCCAAGGGGTTGGGTTTCCCCGTATACCCAAGCTCAGATATTTGGAGAGACATGTTACCGTTCTATACGCCGGGGACGTATTGAGTCGAAGTAGGGTATGGAGAGCCTTTGTTGACCTTCAAGAGGCTTCGTATCCATACTTTACCAGTGCAGTATTGCTGCCGCACCAGCTTATAGAACATTACCACCCTACCACCAAATAAGAATCTCATCGATAAAAAATGGAAAGGAACATAAAGAAGCTAAATCTATGTCATGTAAACATATCAGCTTGGAGGTGCCAAATGTTTAGTTGGGGTTGAACGATGTTGAGTTTCGTTTGAACGAAGTTCAGTTAGGCAGCAGCTGTTTAGTTGGACGTCAAGTGTTTACCTACGGTTGAACAGTGTTCAGATGCAGCTGGAAGGTGTTTACTTGGGCTCGAAAACGGTGTAAAATCAAGTACAACGATGCTGGTGGAAATAGCAAGTATAAAGCGCGATTGGTAGCGCGTGGTTTTTCGCAGCGCAAAGGTTTGGATTATGAGAGTACTTTTTCTCCTGTTGCGGGAATAACAACGCTAAGAGTACTACTAGCAATTGCAAACCACGAGGACTTGCACATTCATCAACTCGATGTAAAAAGTGAGTTCTTAAATGGCTACCTAGAGGAAGAAATCTACATGCGCTTACCGAAAGATTTCAACACAAACGGAATGGTGGCGAAGTTAAATTAGTCTTTGTACGGACTTAAGCAAGCGTCACGGGCTTGGAATTCTCGATTCCATGAATTCGTTTCGGTTCTTGGATTCAGATGCAGTGAGATCGACAACTGTTTCTACATCGCAACAATCACTGGTGTTGCTTTGAGCAACGTTGTAACACGTTTTCGACAGGTTTCTTAATCTTTTATTCCTCTTAATACGCACTTGATACGTTTATGAAAAATCTGATGAGATAAAAAAAACCCTGTCTGATCGCTACGGTAAACGTTAAACAATTGACCCGATCATCGAGTAAGCGCTTGTTCCTTTCGTTACTTTCTCTCTCTCTCATCTCATCTCGATCGCACGCACAGGACTTTTTTTCTCTCCCTAACTTCGGGCAGCCAGGGTTGTCACACCCGTGGCAACAACTGGTGAATTAGTATATTTGATTATTTATGTCGATGATATTTTGATCAGTAGCCGCTCGATTAAGTGATCAACAAGATAAAGAAAATGTTGAAAAGCGAATTTGAGATGACAGATATGAACGAAGTTCACACCTTTCTGGGACTAACTATTGTGCGCCACCGACAAGAACGTGTCATGGAGATAAGTCAGAAGCGATATTTGGAAAAGCTTCTTGAACGTTTCGGTATGTCCGGTTTCGGTATTGTAAACCGAAGCAGACACCTATGGAGACCGGTTTGAAGTTGATTAAATGCGATGATCCTTCAAAGTACACGACAAAGCCCTATCGTGAACTCATCGGTTGCCTGATTTACGTAGCAGTTACATCGCGTCCCGATATTGCAGCAGCTGTTAATTACTTCAGTACGTTTCAGAGCTGTGCCACTGACAACCATTGGAACCATGCTAAGCGTATTCTACGTTACATACAAGGCAGTTTGGATCTGAAACTAGTGTTTACGTGTAATGCAAATAGCTCTTTGATCCATGGATACGTTGTTTCGGACTGGGCAGGAGATGTAGGAGACCGGAAGTCCAATTCTGGACACGGTCGCGTGGACGGCACGTAAACAAAAGATAGTAACCCTGTCATCGACTGAAGCTGAGTATGTGTCATTGAGTAATGTGGTGGAAGAGGCAATATGATTGAAGATGTTACTTGCCGATTTCTGTAAGACTGTTAAAGAACCTATTATGATTTATGAAGATAATCAATCCTGTATCACTATTGCCAAAAACGACAGCATGACGAAACGGTTAAAACATATTGATGTGCGTTATCGGTTTGTTCAAGACGTAGTGCAGAAGGGAACGATCAGTTTGAAATACGTAGCATCTGAAGACCAACTTGCGGAAATTTTTACGAAGGGTTTAACTAGAGTTCAGTTTGAGCCAGCCCAGAAGGAAGGAAGACCAACCAGCCAAGAAGGAAGGAAGACCGAACAGCCCAGAAGGAAGGAAGGAAGACCCCCAAGAAGAGAGAGTGGAAGGGTCAAATAAAAAGTAGGATCGAACGACCGATCCTAAACTTCCATCGTGAACGCCAAGCGCAACGGACGTGTTGATTTCATCTTTTCATTCCTCACAAAATATTAACACATCCACATCTGCTGCAGCGGGTGCGGTTGCCCGGAAGCTGGCTCCCACTGAATCATCATGTGTCGTGCCGGATCCTCCGCGTCCATCCATATCTGCTGCAGCGGGTGAGGTTGCCCGGCGTACTTCTGAACTGAAATCCAAAGAAAGGAGGCGGTAGCACGCGCGTTTTCTCCGGAACAACGTATTATAATAGAAAGTATGCAACGGGAAATCGATCAATGGCGAAAACAGGATAAAATAAACACAAAGCAAATAGCGCTCCAACGAACAATGTTGGAGATGCTAGGTGGTACTCAACCAGCAACGGAGCAGCATCCTTTGATGCAATTCAAACAAGTTCAGACCGCCCAAGAGCTTGCGGAATTGAATTGCTAACTTGGGAGTGATGTTGATAAAAGAGTTGCTTTCGAAAACTGGCTGAAAATGAATATCATTGGCAGGGATGCAAGCAATAGATTGCACGAGGCCATTGATCTCATTTTCAGCCGGTCTTTTTTTGCACAATGTAGCTGGACCGGGCATGGCAAGACCGAGAAAGTGTCTCTACAGGCACACACCCTTATTTTGACGATAATGAAATGCGATGCTACTGCGTTAAGTGAAGTTCCCGATGTTTTTTTAAGAGTTTCATGCAACGGAAACTAAAATATGCGAAAGATTGCTTAAATTTAAAAGATGCCGTGAGGACATCTTGCCATCTTCGACAAACGTGAGTATTTTTTTATGTGTTTTGTATCTAACTTTTGTAGATTTTAAATTTTTTTGTAGATTTTTTTGCCTGCACTATATGAAAAAGTTTGAAGTTTTAGTTGTAACTCTTTTTTGTTAATTTTTTTTTTACTTAGACTGAATAAAGCCACAACGAATTCACTGGAGGAAATACTGCCCTAGTAAAACTTTACTTACTGAAAGAAATGCCTGAAAATACTGAAATAAATGCCTACGAGTGAAATAAAGAATCCGAAAAGAACGCATATTTAATTTAATCTATTACAGGTTAGGTATTTCTGTTTTATTTGCGACATACATATAATATATTAAAGCAACAAATATGTACAACAACTAAACCTATATATTTTGCACCAATCTACTCCTCGTGCCAAGGTCCTGGAAGTGAAAAAACTTGAGATAACTTCCTGTCCTGTGTACCGTTCAGTAGTAGCGGATAAAGAACCGTTACCCAATCTTGCTCCACTCACGGGAGTTAGACGATCGAATGTTACAAAGTTGCCTATCAAAAAGACCTTGAAAAAGAAACAATCTTTGCCCAAAAAGGCACCACGGCGTCACGTGGAAACAACGCCTCTCCCTCCGAGAGAATATCCCACACGTGCCGCTGATATCCCCTCCCAGCCCCGTAAGAAGCGGAGCTTCAAAGACTTGGCTTTTCCAAGCGAGCCTAGATCCTTTACCCAGATCCCTAGCTTCACAGAGATTCTACAATCTCTGATCGAAGCCCTACACCTCCCGCAACCACTTGCGGGTATGATCCCTCTAGCGTTCCCTTTTCTAAGAGGAATGGTCAGACAATGGCTGGAACAATGTCCTTGCCTTAGTATGATGGTCCGTTTGGACGAATAGTTTTCCCAATGGCTACCATACTTCAATGGAACTGCAGAAGCTTTATTGGAAAAATAGACTCCTTCAAAATTTTATTAGGGCAACACAATTGCAACGTATTTGCCCTAAGCGAAACTTGGCTCTCACCCGCAAAACCCCTAACCTTCCCGGGATATAATATCATACGTCAGGATCGTTTTGACCCAGCTAGTGATAGGCGTGGTGGGGGAGTTCTTATAGGTATTCGAAGTAGTCACAGCTTCAACAGAATACATCTCCCTACACCCTAGAGTATCGAATACGTCGCTATCCAGGCCAAGCTAGGAAATCTTGACGTTTCTGTTGCGTCTATTTATATCCCCCCGGGAGCCAATATTGACTCTAAGAAGATAAAAAAGGATCTTGAAACGTTAGCTACGGTTCTTTCAAAGCCGTTTTTTATCCTAGGCGATTTTAACGCTCATGGACAAGATTGGGGTTGTTTGTACGATGACAATCGAGCTCCAATCATTAGGGATTTCTGTGACACTTTTAGATTGACCATTCTAAACTCTGGTGAAGCAACTAGGGTGTCATCACCTATGGCACGAAATAGCGCAATAGACCTATCTCTATGTACGTCATCCTTGGGTCTGGATTCAAAGTGGAAGGTTATCCAAGATCCACTTAGCAGTGATCACTTGCCAATAGAGATCTCAATTGTCAATGGGATTCGTACAGCCGATCCGGTTCTCGTCGAATGTGACTTGACGAGGAACATCGACTGGACGAAATACGGCGAGCTAATGACCGCTTGGCTACGTCGTGTCGAACCCAGTTTCTCTTCTGATGAAGAGTATAAAAATCTCGTTCGAGCGATAAACGAGTGCGCCCTTGGTGCCCAAACAAGGCCGCCCCCCCAGGCAAGGAACTTTTTGAAACCTCCCACTCCTTGGTGGGACGCGGACTGCCAAGCGGCATTTTCAGCGAAGAGGAGGCCTTTGCCCAGTATAGAGCCACTGCCTCCACAGATCTATATGATCAATATAGAGGACTGGAGCGCAAGTGCAAAAACTTGCTAAAAGCAAAAAAGAGAACCTACTGGAGGAGGTATGTAACAAACCTTGACCCTTCCACTTCGTTGAGTTCGCTTCAGAGCATGGCGAGAAGGATGCGAAATAGCAGAGCATCCAACGAGAGCGAAAGAGTTTCCGGGGCCTGGCTAGAGCCATTTGCTCAGAAAGTCTGCCCTGACTTCGCTCAAGCACCTCTTTTCAAGCAAAGTGCTCCTGGTAGTGATTCCTCGATGGATTTACCCTTCTCGATGGTCGAGTTTTCGCTTGCTCTGTCCTCCAACAATAATTCTTCACCAGGTATGGATCGTATCAGGAACAAGTTGCTCCATAACCTTCCAGACCTGGCGAAGAAACGACTATTGCGGCTTTTCAACATCATGTTGGAGCACAATACCGTCCCGTTGGAATGGAGAGAGGTGAAGGTTGTCGCCCTGTTGAAACCTGGCAAACCAGCATCAGAGTATGACTCGTATAGACCGATTTCGATGTTGTCGTGTCTGCGAAAACTGTTTGAGAAAATGGTTCTTTTTCGATTAGACAATTGGCTCGAGTCCAACGGCCTTTTGTCAAGTACCCAATTTGGGTTTCGCAAAGGTAAGGGTACCAATGATTGCTTGGCGCTACTTGTATCCGAAATAGAGCTTTCTGATTCTCGAAAAGAAATGATGGCATCTCTATTTCTTGACAACAAGGGGGCTTTTGACTCAGTGTCAGTACATCTACTGTGTCAAAAGTTAGAGACTGCGGGCTTAAGTCCAAGACTGAATAACATCGTCTTTAACCTCCTTTCCGAAAAGGCGATGAATTTCGACAACGGCCACCTGAAAATTCGGAGGGTCAGTTTCTTTGGACTACCACAAGGGTCCTGCTTGAGCCCCTTGTTGTATAATTTTTATGTGAATGACATTGATACATGCCTAGCTCCAGGATGTAGTTTACGGCAATTGGCGGATGACGGTGTTGTATCAGTCGCCAGCAACAACATCGCAGATCTTCAAAGACCTTTGCAAACCACACTGACCAACTTAGAAGTGTGGGCCCGAAACCTAGGTATCGAGTTTTCGCCAGAGAAAACGGAAATGCTCATTTTCTCGTTTTTCTATGACACAGAGAAAAATAGACGCAATAACTTGGTTAATCCTAAATTCGACATACATTTGTACAACAAAAAGATATCCATTGCTAGATCTTTCCGATACCTAGGCGTTTGGTTCGATAGCAAGAATGTGTGGAGGTCACATATTGACTATCTGGTAAAAAAATGCACAAGAAGAATCAATTTTCTCAGAACGATTACCGGATTCTGGTGGGACGCGCACCCATCAGATATCCTTAAGCTATACAAGACAACGATACTGTCCGTCATGGAATATGGATGCATATGCTTCCATTGGGCAGCCAAATCGCATTTGATTCGTCTAGAACGTATCCATTATCGTTGTCTAAGAATCGCATTGGGTTGTATGAAATCAACCCACACGATGTCGCTCGAAGTAGTGTGTGGAGTAATGCCGCTACCGCTCCGTTTTTAGCTACTCTCGCTTCGCCTTCTCGTACGCTCTACAGTATCAAACCCATTGATCATTGAGAACTTTCAACCACTGCATGAGATAGGCTCTAAATGCAAAATCATGAAAACTTATCATGATTTTGCCTCTCTACAGGTGCACCCTAGTATTCCAGAAAATATAAATCGTGCCAGCTTACCAGGGTCCTGCAGTTCTCACCTTACAGTAGACACCTCGTTGAGGGAGGAGATCAGGACTATCTCCGATAGTTTTCGCAGGATGACAATTCCCAACATTTTTCGGAAAAGTATGGTCATTTCAACAGAAAGCATTTTCATACTGACGGATCCTCATCAGAGCACGGCATCGGTTTTGGCGTATATAACATTGAATCCGAAGCATTTTTCCAACTACGCCAACCGTGCTCAATATATGTAGCGGAGCTCGCCGCAATCTTTTACGCCTTAGTAATTATAAGTGCTTGCCCTGCAGATGAATATTTCATATTCTCCGACAGCTTAAGCGCTGTCGAAGCACTTAAATCTTTGAAGGCTATTAAGAGCCCAGACTACTTTGTGCAAGAAATTTTAAAGGTCCTAAGCTCGTTGTTTGAGAAATCGTTTCGAATATCTCTCGTTTGGCTGTCCTCTCATTGCGGTATCCATGGCAATGAAAAGGCAGATCAATTGGCCAAAAAGAGTGCTTCGGAAGGGTCCTTTTACGATAGGCTTATCCTACCTCACGAGCACATGCGTGCCCCACAGTCTCTCTGCATGGCTCGGTGGCAGAGTATGTGGGACACAGATGAGCTCGGGAGGTTTTTATATTCGATCACTCCCCGACTTAGCTTGAAGCCCTGGCTTCATGGCATCCCAGGAGATCGTGCGTTCATTCGAATGATGTCTAGACTTAGGTCTAACCATTTCGCATTGGGCGCACATCTCCAGCGTATAAGACAGGTCGACTCCAAAGCTTGTGGCTGTGGCCTCGGATACCACGACATAGATCATCTTCTATGGTCTTGTGTGGAATACGAGGCTTCGCGACCCGCCTTGCTCGACGCAGTTGAGGACATTGGAAGGATGCCTAATGTTCCGATTCGGGATTTGCTGGGAGACGAAGACGAGGCCTACCTGCGGGTAATCTTCGTTTTTTGAAGAGCGAATGACCATTTAGAGTGATTCCCCTTCCTTCTCCTACTGTTTGTCTGTCTGTTATATGTGTTGTACCTCGCTTGTATGAATGAAGATGTATGAATGGCTGAATGAAAGGAAGTATGATTGTGTACGGTTTGTGAAGGGTATGGTACGGCACAGGATGGATTGCGTCGATCAAAGCATGCGACAGGCAAGGCAGCGGGAAGGTACAGGAAGACCTCACACAGAGTTCCAAGCTCCAGAACCCGCTCGAGTCATCGACTACGATAAAGATCCTCGCTACAACACGAACATCGCATACGGATATTTGAAATATTTGACAACAAAGCGTCCGACTATACCCGGGATATGGTGTCCGATACTGACCCCAGCTCTGAACGAACCCTCACATTAGGATGACGGAATACTGCGCATCATAACAACCGAGCACACCCGGGATAAGGTAATCTTTCACGGTTCGAAGGAAGAAATGTCTCCCAACCCATGTGAATTGTATTTTTGTTATTTAGAATAAGTTCCTTTATTGTAATTTAGAATAAGCAATACGGCCAGGCCGTTGTATATGAATAAAAAAAAAACTAAACCTATATTTAACCTAATTATATTTACAACTTAAACTATTGTATTAAAGTATGGAGTAAAGGAATGAGCACAGCATTCCCTTCGTCATCTAACCTGTTTAATACTATCTTGCATTTTATTTGCTCTGGTTGGCACTCGACATTGCTTATATTTGTACTGTTTATATTTACATGACAAATATTGAGCCCGGTTGAATTGCAAGGTTCTTCGAAATAGTATGAGTGGTTGTTAAAACGCTTCCCTATGATCACCACTGATGTATTTGATGTATGCAATGCTCTGATATACTGCACTATCTCATTTTCAACCGTAAGGAACCATGAGTCTTGAAACCCTTTTTTCAACCTGAATCCATTGTATTCCATTATTACTTCACTGCCATGCTTTTTCAAATTGACTTGCGAAGAAACAGGATCTTGATTTATTCGACCTTGAAAATCTTCAAGCTCAGACAATCGATTTACAATTTGATGTAAGCTTTTCCAACCATTTCTTAACAGGTGCTTTAAATGCTGAAGCTCATTTTCAAATGGATATGCAGATAGAGTATTCAGGTCCAAACTTTTTTATCTCCTCAACCACATGCAGCAGATTATGCAGATTGCTAGTCATGTACCTGCTCCCATAAATTTGAGGGAATTGGGTGACAAAACTTTTTAAAAGCTGCCCACCATACTCCCAGTACGATCTATAAGCATTGGATGAAAAAATTGTTATTGCGCAAAAAAATAACATAAAATGCTTGTATTGGTCGTCAGTAATGTAGTCCTTGAATATTCCTACACTAGCATAGTGCAAGAAGGAACTATACTCCGACACCTTCCAATAATTTATGTCCTGAATGTTACGGAAGCGACGATGTATTTCGTTAGGCAATTTTATCGCTTTCAGAGCTTTAGAAAATGCGATGCACTTGGCAGTGGACCATTTGGGTTGCCCTAACCTCCCTAAAACCCATCCTTTTAAAAGTTTCCGCATAATTCCTAAATCTATCAGATGTAACCGATCCGATATTATTATATCTTCTATCATGTCTAGGTATAGTAAATCTAGGAAAGGGGATGGTTCCTTATGATGTATCCCTTACGCAAACTTTCGAAATAGGGAGTCTGTCCTCAGCGATGCATCGCAATCGGTGAAGACGACCGTACGCGAGGTAGAATTATGCTCTCCGACCCAGGTGCACTTCAAGCATCCATGCTTGGCATTAAAGTTAGCAACACCTGAAAAAGAATTAATTTAACATTGGAAAAAAACTGTATGTATCAAAGAAGCTAAATTACCATCAATCATTTTTTAATATTAAATATACCTTTCAAAAACGTCCTAGCCGGTGCATCTGCTATTACAGCCCGAACTTTGATTTCGTGCTGCATATTATTGATGGTCAACCCAGATTCCTCTAATTCGTTTAGCTCGGTCACAAAAGGTCGCAAGAACTCCTCGATACTAGGGGGCTTTGAAATCCCGTGGAAGACAGCCACCGTCATTGGAAGAGCCAAGGGCATTTCGTGTACGGATATCAGTATAAGCCAAAATGTGGCTACTATGTGGCTAACTCTGCAGGCAAAGCCGTATTGCTGAAAGAAAATAAAGCATTAGCATTTCAAACTAATTAAATACAATGATTACTTACCGGAAACGATTCAAAAGACACTGTTTTACGCCTTTGTACCAATAAAACCCTCCTTCAACGTTGATGATGTTTGATGCAGCTGTTCGGCTCGTTTTTAATAGTGTCCGAGCGTCTTTTGGTAAATGGTACGGTGTTTTTTTCTCGGAGAACGCCCAGAATCAAATTTATTGTGTCATGAGGAATCCCTTTCACCAAAGCGCAGTATTGAAGGCATTCCCTCAATGACATGTCCCCGTATTTTCCGTGACGAACAACATCTTCCTCAGGATCCTCGGAATTCGCCTCGGTGGTATCCTCCTCATCGGATGATTAATGAGTTGCTGGAGGAGCGTCCCACGCACTGAAAAGTTCTCCATCGTCAATAGCGTCAACATTACCTTAAACACAAAGAAATGTTCTAATTAACAAAACAGACAGCGATAGGCATTTTATCCGTGGCGTAAAAACTTTTACACTTTCGTATCGTATATCACATTTACTATTTTAATCACAAATGTATGCTTACTAGAAGATTCTCCAAGGTTGTTCAATTGGTTCATTCTTTTGGCATGCCTTTTGTACAGGTTTCCCGTACGTCGATGCCGGTTAAAAAAAAGGTCTAGCAGACATATCCAAACTTTTTATTTCTCTATAACACAAAATAGTACGATCGGTTTTGGTTTGATAGACAGGTTTTGTTTTGATCGAGCGCTGTTAACCAACACATACATACTCACAAATATTCTTTTGACATTTGCACTATCCGGCATATCGTTCGTCAGTTCTTCTGAGCAAAGGTAGTGCGAAAAAGAAAGGTTGTGATTCAGTTACGGTGATCTCGCTCTCGCAGGTCAAGTTGTTCCGGACGCTGTTAACATGGGCGGTTGGGTGTCCATTCATCCGCGGCATTTTTGGCATCTTGAATCTACAATTTGAAACACAAACCACAAATAACATTACCACAACACTTTTCAATCACTCTCACTAAACACAAATTAATATATCTAATTATACAGTGCGTAACGCAACTATAAGGCCACTTGTTTTTTGAGAATAACTGGAAAAGTTGAGAAGATAGATAAAATTGATGTTCTACAAAGTTGTAGAGAACAAAAAAATACGGGTTTTTATGCATTTTGCATATTTTTACGCACACTAATACTATTTTTTTCTCTGGGTTGAAAATTGCTCCTTGTAACATAACTATAAGGCCACCTACGAAAATCCTTTGTTTTTCATGCAATTATCATTTTTAAAATCGGTAAAAAATTACAATTAGTAAGAAAGACTTTTGTTTAACGTAAAAATAATTTTAAACAACTTTTTTTTTAACTTTTGATAAACTTATGCATGCATTTGGTAAATTTTCAGAGTTTTTATGCATAATTTCTTATATTTTTATTTTTATAGTTTTTTTTTTGTGCATATTTTGGACTGATTTTTGCATGAAGCATGAAACTACAAAAAATACCTTTCCAAATATCTATAAACGACCCTGGTACAGTACCCATAGCATGTGCAGGAGCCAAATAAACGTACTTAGAAATCAGCTTTTTTGCGGTATACATTGCTTTAAGTGCCTCGTGAACTTCGAAAACCAAAGATAAAAATATGCAAAAAATTGGACATAATGAGGATTATTAGGGAATATCAAAAATATTTTTTACAGATTTTTCCTACGATCAGCGACCGCTACGCACTCCCCTCTTTTACTGCAACAGAAGCGGTTTAAGAGCGTGGGAGTTTCGGGAGTAAGGATCATGCGGATCCTTACACACACTCTCTTTTTATCACGGTCCCGGGGTAGACGTGGCTCGCGCGCGGCCTTTTATTTCACGTATAGTTTTACCGTTCTGTTTAATTGTTTTAATGTTGATTATTGTGTTATATGTTAAATAAACAAGTACAAGTGCACAAACACAAAAACAACCCCCCTCCCCCCCGTTAACGCATTGCATCCGACTCGGATTCAACCAGTCCGATCCTGAGTCCAATCCAGACTCCGATCCGGAGTCAATCCGTAGTCGATCCGGAGTTGATCCGGCAACTCCTGGAGTCGGATCGATCCGACTCCGGTGTTTGCTTCATTTTGCCCAACACTACATCGCTCAAATTAGAACTAGAGGAAGCGATCAAAAAGCTAGAGATCATAGAAAAACTTCGGTTTCTGCCAGCAGGGTATTTGAGTTACTTCTGCCTGGTGGGACTCACGTGCTGAAGAGATTTTGGTCCACACTCTTGGATACAGTAATTCGATTCGAAGCAACTACCACTATCCGGATTGTGTTTAAAAATTGGTACCGTTTTGCAACAAAAACTAATTACTTCCCCATTCAACTGGCATTTATAACAACGGTACGTATAGAACGTACAGTTCTGGTTATAAAAACTGATGTTTGTGTATTTTACAGTTTCAGGACACACTGCCCAAATAGCCAAATTATCTTAAGCAGCCAATTTCAGCACGCTAAAGATCGCTGATCTAATACGCCTTTTGCAGAAGTTAAGCAACGTCATAGTTCGTCGAACTTTCAACCGACTCTTAAGCAGCTTTTGGGTGTCAAACTGCTAAAGAAAGTTTGTAAGCGCGATTTATTTTCAAGCAAGCAAGCAAGCGCTAACCTAAAAAAAATAAACAAACAAAATGAGGGAAAAAACATATGCATTCCTGGCTCGTCATGTGTCTTTGTGGTTGTGTGCTATCTATGAGAAGTGTTCATATATCTTTATGTTTATCACGTATGTTCTGTTAGTAGTGTGAGTGTGTTATGTGTCGCATCTTTTAATGAAGTCCTTAATAATTGAGAATTGAACGTGGTTTTTCGTGCCTACAAAGTCCTGTCCAAGTTCTTCTTCTTCTTCTTCTTTTGGGCGAGGTATACCAGGGTACCACTTAGGACTCCCATTTCCTGGGACTTCCTTAGTTACTCCGTGGTTGTGATAAGTTGATAAAGTTCACTACTTTTATCAATCCCGCAGAGTCTTTCCTTTCCCAGGTTCCCAAGTTGTCTCATTGATGTATATTGATTTTCTTCGTTCTAGTGAGTATTTTTGGCAGTGGAAGACTTGGTGCTTGGCCGTATCAGGTTCGTTACAAATATTACAGAGGCCGTTGGCCGTGCCTCATTTTGTGTAGGCAATAGTTGCTGTGATCATGGCCCGATATTAATCTATTGATTAATTTAATGCGGTTCGCTGGTATTTTTAATTTATGATGCCACATTCTTCTCTCCAGTTTGATATCTAGCAAACGTTTTGCCCTTGTGCTGACACATTTCAGCCTACCACGTGTTAGCATCCTCTCTAGCCTTGTTTTCAAAGATCGTAAGGGCATCTTGAAGATGTATTCTGTTGACTAAAATGTTGTTGCAGTTGGTGCCCTCTTTGGCAAGGTTGTCAGCCATTTCGTTCCCCTCGATGCCGACATGGCTGGGGATCCACTGTATCGTAACGTTGGCCTCCATTGTTCAGGATGTCTGACATTATGTTATCTGTGTATTGTTCCTCCGTGGCAGCTTTGATGCTGAAACATCCCGCTTGACTGTCGGTGTCGGGGCCTCTATTCTTTCCTTGACAACAAAGTCATGGGCCAGTTTAATGGCATATAATTCAGTTGAGCATATGGACACGGGATTTTTAAGTTTGTAGGATTTTTTTAGGAGTTCTTGTTGGCCTCTGATGATATAAATTCCTATTCCACAGTTTTCATCAATTTTGCTACCATCTGTGTAGATTTTGGTGGCAATGGGGGTGGTGGTAGTGGAGTTAATTATTTCTAGGCTAAGTTGTCGAGCTATTTTGGGATCCTATTGTCTTTTGCTGTTGATAATACCGGGTATTGGGGTGCGGATTTTTATGTTATGACTGATATTAATGAGGTCGTTGAACTGGTATGTGGCTATGGATTGTAGTGTGTGCTTGTTATTTAGATAGATTTTTTCTATTGCTGATAGTTTGGTGGAGTAACGGTGGTTCAATTTCTGAAGTAGGGCATTGTTAGGTGCGGAATATGCTATTGTTTTAGCCTATTGTTTGCTTGCGCGGTGGTTGCCTCTTATTGTGAAAGGCCTTTTCGCCGCTATGGCATGGAGTGTGTTGAGAGGTGTGGTTCTAGTGCATCCCATTGTTCTCCTTAATGATTGATTAAGAATTGTGTTCACTCTTTGTAGCTTGCCTCTGTTTGCGTTGAGGCTGAAACGAATGCCATATTCTATGGTGCCTCGTATTATAACTTGGTGTAACTGCATTACCTTTTCTGGGTTCACGTGGTTCGAGCTGTTGCAGATCGTTTTAATAGGGTTTAATCGGTTTATCGTTTTTGCAATCTGATTCTCTAGATGGGTGTTGAAACCTAAGCTGTTGTCAATTGTTATGCCCAGGAATTTGTGTTCTTTGGTTTGTTCGATGGTTTCGTCATCTACTTTTACTCTTATATTAAACTTATTGTTAGGGAAAGCCATTACCATTGATTTGGCACTATTGATTTCTAAGTTTAACTCTTCTAGCCGTTCTTTAAGCCATGATACGGATCTTTGTAGTGATATTTCCACCGCTTTTGGTGTTAGTCCCGTCTCAATAATTGCGAAATCATCCGCATACTGCAGTATCCTGATGCTGTTGTCGTTTAGCTCATGGCAGTTGCTCGTGTAGACGTTGAAGAGTGTTGGTGATAGCACATCTCCTTGTGGAAGCCCATTGCTTACAATCCGTCTGATTGTATCCTGCCCAACAGTTACTTCTAAGCTTCTATTGGTTAGAAAGATTGCAATCCATGCGATATCTTCTTCGGATATCATGATGCGCTTAAAGATTTCAAGAAGCTCTTTGGTAAGTACGCTGTTGTAGGCGTTATTTTGCTCAGAACTGCCGTGTTGACTATTTTAGTTAATGTGCATAGGAGTGCTATCGGTCTATAGTTTTCTACACAGGTTATGTCTTTGCCTATTTTTGGGATTGCTACAATCTTGATTTTTTTGTATTTCTTTGGTACCCTTCCTTCTTGATACAACCCATTAAGCTCTTTTATTAGTATCAGGACTACTTCATCATACAGCAGTTTCAATGCTCTATAAGATATGCCGTCTATACCGGGTGAGGTGTGTTTTTGCAGTTTAAGATTTCTTTTCATTTGCCCAAGTTCAAAATTTCCGCTTCCGATATGAAATTTGGGGCATACTGCGGTCTTGACCTTCTTGTGTTTTCCTTATTTTCGGCTATGATATTTGTGCCATTATGGGAGGGTTGTTTTCCATGGCATTTGTTTACTAGATCCCATAATTCTTTACTCGTGCTGTCCAAGTTGATTTTATCGAGCCAGACTTCAAAGCTGTTTCTTTTTGCCATTTTCTTTAAAAATTTAAATTTTGCTAGATCTTTTTTAAATTGAATGGCGTTTTCAATGCTGCGGTTTCGATTAAAATTCCTCCGGGATTCGTTCTTTTCATCCCAGACATTCTTCAGTTTATCATTCCACCAGCATTTCGGTGTGTAGGCTATGGCTTTGGTGTTTAGTTTTGTTATATGCTGAAGGGTATGCTTAATGTTATCTATGCTAGTATTGTTGTTACATTTAATATCACATATTTGTTTGTCTATTCTAAGGTTGTTTATCACAGTTGTTGAGAAACTAATAGCGTCTAGGTCCTTTTCGTAGAAGGGCAATTTCCCACCTTTATTGTTATTCAGGCGGCCCGGTGGTAGATGCGACAGCGGCGCCGGTCTTCACACGGCAGGACCGGGGTTCAAGTCTCATCTGGGCCGTTCCCCCATAGTGAGGACTGACTATCCAACTATGCGGTAACATAAGTCTAGTAAGCCAGAAATGGCAGGCATGACCTTAAGAGGTCGTTCGGCCAAGAAAGAAGAAGATTGTTATTCAGTAACAAATCGGAAGATTGACACAACTTTTTTAAAAATCTAATCTAAAAATCTAAATCTGCCGCTAGGAGCCACGCTCGATGCAATAAATTACCTTATAAGATCACGTTTCTTTTTCTGCCGCTGCCGAAGTCTGACCGTTGACATGTCTCGCGAGCCCTGTCTCTCTTTAAAATTCTCTCTCGTGCCGTGCGATGTTTTCTCATCGTCGATCGAGCTTCTAATTCGTCGATCGACACACCGCACGGTTTTCTCTCTTCACCTTTGTCTTCGATGACAACTGTCGTGTCAAAAACAGTTCTTATATGCGGTTATCAGGTTTTTTTTATGGCTAAGTGGATAATGCTGTGTCCACTATTTCCAACGTGTTGGTCTGTGACTTTGCGCTCCATATGCAGGACCATATTCGGTGACACTATGGTAAGGTCAATGGCGGTATTTCTTTTATTTACGCCAGGGTTCATGAAAGTATGTTCTTTGTTGTGTACCATTACCATATCACAGTTGTTTATTTCTTCCAGCGTAATTCTTCCTCTCATATCACAGTAGTGGTTGCCCCACGACGTGTGGTGAGCGTTGAAGTCACCTGTAATTATGGCTTTTCTTTGATCAACTGCTTTCAATATTAGTTTAAGATACTTGGTGTTGTGTTATCAACCGTGCACTACACTTAACACTGATAAAACACACGCGATACAAACAAGTACGATTTAGACTTAACCTTATAACATTAAAAAAAAAAGATTATACACACACACACATTAAAGCACGTCACAGTTGCTACGCACGTCCTGCCTCGCTGGATACCCGGAAAGAAGTCATCGGCCTCGCTCGTCTGCCAGGACGATCATAAGCCGATCTCGCATCTGTCATTGCGTATCGTCTAAGGTTGTCACACAAGGCGACAACCCAGACGGCAATGTTGCGCGACATAACACTTGGCATAAGTGTTTTTCGGCGTAGTTGGTTTCACGTAGGTGCTGATCACCGTTATATCCAGACCTTTCAACTTAACGCCGGTTGTTTGTATGAATTCATTTTTTCGGTGTATTTGTACCCTCTCTGCGGCGTATTTTTTGTGAACAAAGATGCTAGTACCACCACAGCCATCTTCTCTGTTTTGGTATAAATTATTATATTGGGGCATTCTTATCTTGCAGGCTGTAAGGTCCACTAGCCAAGTTTCTTGTAAACATATCAAGTCGACTTTATCACTGCTTAAAATATGTTTCAGCTCGTCTATGTTATTACTTAAACCTTATATGTATGACTTTAATATCATTTTGTGCAGCCATTTTAGCTATATAAGTATTTATAAGGATTTCTAAAAATTGTTTAGCTGTGATTTATTTTTTCTCTTCTTGTGTGAGTGCTTTGTACGGTGCTGTTTTTCCGTTGTCTAAAGTAATCTTTACTTTCTCCATATCAACATCGTGTACATCCCCTGAGTAGGTCGAGGGGGCTGTGTTTGTCGAGGAAGTGCTTCCTTCCTCATCCGATGTGTTGATATTCTGATTCTCAAAAGGTGTGGCTTTAACTTTGCGTTTTGTTTTTGTGTTTGTTTTTTTTTGAGTTATTATTATTATTTGGGTTATTATTTTCTGTGTCTTTTGTGTTTTCTGAGTTTGTGTATGATGTGATTTGGTATATTGATTTTCTTGTGTTTCTAGTTTTTCTTCATTCATCTTTTCGATTTGTGGGGTGGTTTGTTCGTTCTGGTTAGATGTGGTTGTTGCGTAGTCCAAGGAAGTATATTTCCTTGGGATCGCTGGAACTATGTTCCTACGGATTTTTCTTGCTTCGCGCATCGTCACTCTGTTTTCTATTTGAATTTTTTAAATTTCGCATTTGTCCTTGTAAATTGGGCATTCTTTGTCCAGTGTATTATGTGCTTCACCACACTCTGCGCATTTTGCTTGGTTTTCACATTTGTCATGGAATGGTAGGCTGCACTTCGCACATTTGTTTTCCTTGTAGCAACCCTGTTTAGTATGCCCGATACGCATGCAGTTAAGGCAACGGGTAGGTTTAGGTATATATAATTCCACTCTTTCGGTAAAATAGCCAATATCGTCCTTCCTGGGTGTTAACGATATTTTTAAATATCGTAAACATCCGACACAAAATCAGTTGTCGGAAGCTGCGCGTTTCCGCGGCCTCACGGCAGAGGGCGGTAATATCAGTGAGTGTCCCCGAATTCGCACGAATCCTAAAGGCAAACGACCAGCGAGTGAGGTTGACGACCGGAGCCGACGATGAAAACTATAAAGGGACGTGGGATACAGAAAACGGGGATACGCGCGAAAACAACCTACCAGATCACAGCTGATTTTTTAGCTCAACGTAAAATAAAGTGCTAAAAGAACTGGAGATTTGTATGTTTTATACAGGGTTGAAAAGTAACACTGAGAAATTCGTGTCGCGCTGTTGCGGTTGCAACATTTCTAAAAAATCAGTTTCACAATATTTAGCCCTTTCTTTCCGTGATACTCACCCGTTGCCGGTAATACATTCTCGAGGCAAATCGGAATTGCTGTGCTGACGTGAAGTGCCGTAAGATGGCAAATAGTGAAGAAAGTACGAGTCAGGAACTTATCTGCGGAAAATGTACCGCATCGTGCAGTAATAGTCGTGTGTGACGAGTGTCGTACGCCTTATCACGCGAGGTGCATCGTAGTGGACGACGCCGCGGCGTGTCGAGAGTGGTTCTGCGAGAAGTGTGACCCGCAAGAGCAGACAGCATCGACCCCAACCGGCTATCACCACAACGACAACACGATGCAGGAGATTAGTCGTATCTTCGAGCAGATGAAGACGTGTATGGAGCAAGGGACGAGGCAGAAGAGTTCAGCACCGCGCAGAACGTGTTACGCATGCAACGTACCCGGTGATACCGATATGGTTGGGTGCAACGGATGTAGTCGGTCCGTACACCTCACATGAACCGGAAGTGAAGCAGCCTCCTTACGGAAGTGGCTATGTGCCTTCTTCTTTTTCTTCTTCTGTGTGGTTATACTCTGGTCAACCTGATGAATCCAGCTATGTGCCTTCTGCACCGTTACCAAGATGAAGGAGAATTCCAACCCGCTTACCCAAGTGAT
>LULA01016615.1:0-19801 GCA_002091835.1 Anopheles maculatus | reverse complement strand
TTTTTTTTTGCAAATATTTGCAGCAGACGTCGGGAGGAGATTTAGGCAACAGTGAAACGGCTGGATAAATATTTAAAAGTGATTTTTAAATTCAAAAGTATTGCCAACAGTTCATTCTGTTCATATCTTGAATCCAGTAACATTTCTATAGAGCGACATAAAATTATTAATAAAATAATGGATATCGGAAATCGTAATTAAATCAATCAAATCATACAACATTATCTACAACACTTAGTTGCTGATCAATTTGTTCTGCCTTATTGTTCGCATAATTGCTTTCGTGATGTACTCGAGCAAATTAAGTCAACCGTCAAATGACTTATAAATTGAAACGTATAATCCATGTGTTTTTGTGCCTCAGTATCTCCGGTAGATCCTCAAAGTATCATAAATGCTAGGTCCAAACGAGAAACAGAGCATATGTTCATAGCCAAGCAGATATTCTAGACATTAAAAAATCGAACGACCCGTTTTATGTTCAAAAGCACTGGGTGTAGTACCCATGAAAATCTACGCAGCCAGCACTAGTAAGGTAACATTTTGTAATAGGACAATGTAAATCTTAGTTATATTCAATAGCCCCAACATTATTCTAGCAGTAAAAAAGCAACAAACTAAAAAATAACCGCTATAGCGGATATATTTCTATCCTCCCTTTTATTTCAAACGAACACATCACACATATAACCCTGCTGCAAAAAGGGTTGAAAACCCCCTCAGGTCAACGAGATTTGATAAATGCTTTCATCTACTCGATTGGCATTTGGATATACATGTACATACATGGCTTGTAAGAGCCAGCCCAGCGCAAAACTTGGTTCATCTTTGAAGTATTCCTTTTTTTCTTTTTTCATAAATAAACGATGAAAGGATCGATTTAGATCCTACACCATCATGATGATTTATACCAGTAGGAGGAGTACCAAAATATATGAGTGACATGAATGACCAGTTGAAATCAAATCACATTTATGCGGTAAATTTGCCATGATGAATGCTTCCGGAAAGTGATCCCTCGGGTGTCATCCATAACGCTTGCGTTTTTGTTGCTGCTAGTTGCAGCATTTGCTTTGGAAAAGCAGGAAGGAAAATGTGTTATTTTTCACGGTGGTTTTTAATAGATCTACTATACTAAATGTCAAAGTGATATGAAATGGTGTTGGTTTGGTATCGTCACTACAACTATACAGATGAACTGAAATGAATTACCATAAAGCATCAAACATTATTTTAAGCGAAACGAATGATTCTCATTGTTCTTTTATCGAAAATCGTCACCATCATGTGGGAACGTTTAATAGAACCACATATGTCATGCGTTTTTCTTCGAATTGTTTGTCATTCAGCAATAAACAAACTAAGCACGAAACGTCTCGCCATCATTGCTACTTTCATTGTCACGTGGCGCATTTGCGTATGATAGAGAAATAGTTCCACTTACAGTGGTCTGTATTTACATCCCTACTAGCTTAAGCATGGGTGGACGAAAAACTCATTTCTGCGTGGGAATTTATTCACATGGCTACTAACAGGCAATTGGTAGTAGTACCATCTCCCGACACCTGCATGCCAAAGTGACAATAAATTGGTAGGCTAGAGTATACGGAAGAGTGTGCAAACACTCACACAGCGGCACGTACGCACCGCATCCTACACAAAAAAAACAATTCACAACAAATGGCACTTTTCACATCCCGGGCACATTGAGGCGCGTACGTGCATGGACTACGGGCGATTGATTTATCGTCAACAACGGGAAGACAGTGTTACGGGTGGCAGTATTTGAGCACGCAAAACGCAAACAACGCAAGTATCGAAGCAACGTATCATAGAGTATAATCAAACACTGTACATGAAATGAATGAACACCTTCATCATGTCACATAATTTTTGGCCCCGTATGTGTGGAAGGACAATGGAGGAGCCGCTACAACGATGAGCTCTATGAGCTGTACGGTGATCTCACCATCGTGCAGCGAATTAGGCCGGTTCCGGTGGGCTGGTCATGTCATGAGAATGGCACCGGACGACCCAGCCCGTAAAGTCCTTTTTGGCCGTCCACATGGACAGAGGAGGCGTGGTAGGCCCAAACTGAGATGGAGTGATGGCGTTGATGCGTCCGCCAGAACGGCCGGGATAATGGATTGGCAGACGACGGCGCTAGACCGTGAGCGGTATCGAGGATTGTTGCAGCAGGCCAAGACCGCGAAGCGGTTGAAGCGCCTGATAAGTAAGTAAGTAAGTATAAAACAAAAAATCATTTCAAACAATAGTAACTGTAAACGGAAATTAATAAATCTATTTTTTTTTCACTTGCTTCAACATTAAAGCAAAAATGTAATTCCATCTCCTAAAAGGCATCATCGCCTCGATCATTGTTAGCCAAAACGTCAATTTGTTCAATATTGTCGTCATAGCCAACCTGCTTTAGGCGAGCGGTTATCGAAAAACAAAAGCGCAAATCTAACTGTTAGCAGGGGCTGGGTTATAACAACGCCAAATAAATGTTCCATTGGTCGAAACTACAGTTGGCCACGTGAATCATGGTCAGCCTTAACCAGCTGCCTCTCCGTTAGAAGATGCTTCTCTAGTCTTCACTATCGGGCTCATTTTAAGAGCGCTGCCCGTTGCCCTGATACCAAGCCTCGACACGCAAGTATATGGCGCAACTACGAATGAGTGTGAGTCTATAGATAAAAGCTGTTTGTTGAAGAAGTTAATAGTCAAAATGTTCATCGACATCCGAAAAGACTGATCTTGTCACGGATGGTCATCAACACTTCAATGAGGCGAAAGCATTAGCGCATTAGAGAGCCTAACTCCTCTGGCCTGGCCTGGTTGCGTACCGAAGGGTCTGACAGTAAAAAGGTTGCAATTAATAGTGAGTAGCAATTCATCAGCCTCAGAGATAACTGTTTCGAGCAAACAAAAAAGCAAAGTAGCCGCGAAAGAGTGCTGGGTTTACACGAACCGGTACCGGTTCTCTAAACCCCGGTCACCGTTTACTAGTTCGGCAAGTGTGTGAGCGATCCGAGGTAGCTTAACAGAAGAATGCGGAGAATAAATGAAGCTGTCGTATAAATACGCTAGCCAGCAGGGTTCAACATGAATCGCTGATATTGTAAACTCACGGCTCATTGTATTTTACTAACAGGTTGATGGACACGTAATTGTTTTGTTTTAATAGAAGTCTCTCCTTATGAAGTGAATACCTTATTAAATACAAAAATGATGTACATCTCTCCTATTATCTATTTATGTGTATTGATTATGGAGGGAACATCTCAATAAATTATAAATTAGTAAATAGATTGAGAATACTAATAGTTTTATAAACCACTTGAATTACAATAAAAATATTAATGATTCCGTAAAGAACACAGGAATTATATGCATACAAGTTCCACTACCTTCTTGCATAACCCAGCCCGAATTAACAGCGGTTGTGAATCTATTTGCGGGTTTTCGTAATGTGCAATTTGTTATGAGTCAATTTGAGATGGTCATTAATGTAGTAACCAGTTTGCAGAAAATCGGTTGGTACATTATTTAATTACACATACACTAGAACCCCTCTGTAAAACTAGGCTGATCTCGACAAATATTCTCCGGAGAGAATCATAACGAACACATTAACAATAGGCGAATCCAAAACGATGTGTGTACACATTGCCCTTTCTCCTCAGTAAGTTAACCCTTTTTGCATTTGGCCAGGATTTGAAGCAGCCTGTAATGATATACTAAAGGTCTAAATCCCGTTCTTCAAATATGTTTATCATTCTTTAATGATGACGATAATAGTAAATGGCATCCTGTGGGAGAGAAATGAGTCCTCCCTGATGAGTCGTTGCCTTGACGACTGCACGCTGGCATTTAAAGAGTCGGTCTTTTTCCAAAAGGGTTATTATATGTGTTTTATGCGTGAGTGTGTGGCGGGGAGGGTGATGAAGAAATTAAAAATCCAGCAATAGAGTCCGTATACGATGATAGAATGATAAACTTAGTATACCGAAAGAGAGAATCTTTCGCTGATAATATTTATTGATATAGACATCGTAAAGCATGCTCACCGATTCTTAAAAATTGATGATATGATAAACTTATTTGAACTTTCAGTATACCGAAGGAGAGAATCTATTGCTGATAATATTAATTGCTATAGACACCGTAAAACATGCTCAAAAATTCTTAAAATTTAGCAAAAGCGCAATTTGGGATGCTTGTTGACGATTTACTGCCTTGAGTCCTGCTATTTCTATTATTGTTCTCTTGTGGTTCTTCGAGCTTTAAGGGGTTTTGACTAGCATTTCTTTCGCCTAAGTTCACCGTAGCTGGATAGTCAGTCTTGAGTACGGGAAGACGATTCCAAAAGGGATTCGATACTGATTCTTTCGTGATAGTAAATGGCGCCGCTACCATCTAGGCCAGCGGCTACTTGACCCCGTTATGTTCCTTGAGTCATAATTTCAAATTGATGATTGATTCGTTGTTTTACTAGATAGTATTTGTTAGTTTTGTTACCTGTATCAATATATTATCGTTAAATTACTATGTATATTATTATAATATTTTAATTTAATCTGTAAAGTCAACAATCTGCAAAGTGTTATAGTTTTTTTTCTTCTTTAGAATTAAAAAACCTCGACGCGTTTTGGCCAGCCACTTCTGATTTATTTATCAATTTACACGTCAATTTTTAAAAGTCAATCATGGTAATGCTGGTGTTCCAAATGGGATTAGAGACCGTTCTGTTTATGCGCTAGCATCTAATCAAATTATAACAGTAAGTAAAATGTTATAATTCTCGCACATGTAGCGTCTATTAGTAAAGTTTATATGTAGCCCAGGTTTAAAATTCAATATTTTGACATTTTTTTTTATTTCTCTAAATAGTTAAGAAAACATTTCGCGTTTCAACGGACCTATCCCAGTTTAGGATCCAGAATCAAGGCAAAGCGAAAAAAGTTCTATGCCATTACCTTAATTAGAAACCAATGGAATATAAATCAATTCGTTGGCACTCCCAACGACTGCCGTGCACGTATAATGCATAACTTGGTGCATTATTTTATTCAATGGCGATTCTTTTTGTCGTATATGTGAAAGTGGATCGAATCATGCGAGAGTATGATTAGCAAATAGCATATACGAAAAAAGGCGCTGACAGTCGGTATTGTTGATAAACCTCTGATGACAAATGTTTTTGTGTTTTACCGTTTTTGTTTCATTGGTAGTTTGAAGCAATAGAATGAGGTATGAAACACTCGTTGCGTACTGTTGTTATATGAAAGCGTTCAGAGACACCTCATTGTAAAAAAATATATGGTTCAGTGAGATGTCACAAAAATATGATTGCACATAATTTTTCCATCCATGTAGGGGTTGTACATCCATAACAGCAATCGCTTACAGGTTTTCATGTAGTATATGATGATCAGAATGAATCGACTAATACACTTTTGGCTACTCCCTATTTCAGAACAAAAGATGTAACACAGCGGATGTGAAATATCCAGCTTTGATTTTACATCCGAGTAATTTTCTAAATTTTATAAATTCTCTAAACACAGCCTAACGTAGCGTGTGTTGGCATACGAGCTGCTGTTGGGTTTGCGGTCGTTGGATGTTAATTTAGTATTTATGCTGTTTGATTCGCCACGCTATTTGATTGTGGGTTTGGTTTTAAGGATGGGGTTCGGAGCGTGTTTAGAGCTATTCACAAGTCAAAGTGTACCTTCCCGGCATGTGCTTTGATTTTTGTTCATTCTCTTACGGCCGGGACCTAAGACCTGTATGCATGTGCGCGTATATTAAAAGGTTGTTACCTATCAAAAGCAGTACATGCAGCATAACCTAACCAACTGTAACGGTTTACCACCGATAGCCCTATAGTCAGCCAGTGTGCAGAGAACGCTTTAGTTTGAGTAAGTTTTTTGTTTTTACAACATGAAATTAAGCTGATCAGAATTCGATTGCAACGCGAAGGATAGACCAATATTACGATCTATGTAAAAGCCAAAACTTACGCTGGTTTTGATACTGAAAACATTTTCGTTGCTTTCTATCTTGTTTGCCCTTTGAAATGTGTTTGAAAGCATCCTGCATTAACTTTTATTTAGTTGGTTCGGCAACTTCGAAACATGATGTTCTGATAAAGACAATAACAACAACAACAACAACAGGTAAGCGGTTCCGGATCATGAAATCCTGAAAAAAAACCCTGATGAACTTTTTAAGGACAACTCATTAAAGAATACATGGACATGGAATATATAAAAATTGAACAGTCATAATCATTTTGTAACATACACTTCAAATACGTTGTTATTATTATGTATGTCATCTTATCAAAAGACACCGAACCCAAAGCGCTCAAAGCCAATGAATCATGGACAACTAATTATGTGACATGATGAAGGTGTTCATTCATTTCATGTACAGTGTTTGATTATACTCTATGATACGTTGCTTCGATACTTGCGTTGTTTGCGTTTTGCGTGCTCAAATACTGCCACCCGTAACACTGTCTTCCCGTTGTTGACGATAAATCAATCGCCCGTAGTCCATGCACGTACGCGCCTCAATGTGCCCGGGATGTGAAAAGTGCCATTTGTTGTGAATTGTTTTTTTTTGTGTAGAGTGCGGTGCGTACGTGCCGCTGTGTGAGTGTTTGCACACTCTTCCGTATACTCTAGCCTACCAATTTATTGTCACTTTGGCATGCAGGTGTCGGGAGATGGTACTACTACCAATTGCCTGTTAGTAACCATGTGAATAAATTCCCACGCAGAAATTAGTTTTTCGTCCACCCATGCTTAAGCTAGTAGGGATGTAAATACAGACCACTGTAAGTGGAACTATTTCTCTATCATACGCAAATGCGCCACGTGACAATGAAAGTAGCAATGATGGCGAGACGTTTCGTGCTTAGTTTGTTTATTGCTGAATGACAAACAATTCGAAGAAAAACGCATGACATATGTGGTTCTATTAAACGTTCCCACATGATGGTGACGATTTTCGATAAAAGAACAATGAGAATCATTCGTTTCGCTTAAAATAATGTCTGATGTTTTATGGTAATTCAGTTCAGTTCATCTGTATAGACGATACCAAACGATACCAAACCAACACCATTTCATATCACTTTGACATTTAGTATAGTAGATCTATTAAAAACCACCGTGAAAAATAACACATTTTCTTTCCTGCTTTTCCAAAGCAAATGCTGCAACTAGCAGCAACAAAAACGCAAGCGTTATGGATGACACCCGAGGGATCACTTTCCGGAAGCATTCATCATGGCAAATTTACCGCATAAATGTGATTTGATTTCAACTGGTCATTCATGTCACTCATATATTTTGGTACTCCTCCTACTGGTATAAATCATCATGATGGTGTAGGATCTAAATCGATCCTTTCATCGTTTATTTATGAAAAAAGAAAAAAGGAATACTTCAAAGATGAACCAAGTTTTGCGCTGGACTGGCTCTTACAAGCCATGTATGTACATGTATATCCAAATGCCAATCGAGTAGATGAAAGCATTTATCAAATCTCGTTGACCTGAGGGGGTTTTCAACCCTTTTTGCAGCAGGGTTATATGTGTGATGTGTTCGTTTGAAATAAAAGGGAGGATAGAAATATATCCGCTATAGTGGTTATTTTTTAGTTTGTTGCTTTTTTACTGCTAGAATAATGTTGGGGCTATTGAATATAACTAAGATTTACATTGTCCTATTACAAAATGTTACCTTACTAGTGCTGGCTGCGTAGATTTTCATGGGTACTACACCCAGTGCTTTTGAACATAAAACGGGTCGTTCGATTTTTTAATGCCTAGAATATCTGCTTGGGGGCTATTGAATATAACTAAGATTTACATTGTCCTATTACAAAATGTTACCTTACTAGTGCTGGCTGCGTAGATTTTCATGGGTACTACACCCAGTGCTTTTGAACATAAAACGGGTCGTTCGATTTTTTAATGTCTAGAATATCTGCTTGGCTATGAACATATGCTCTGTTTCTCGTTTGGACCTAGCATTTATGATACTTTGAGGATCTACCGGAGATACTGAGGCACAAAAACACATGGATTATACGTTTCAATTTATAAGTCATTTGACGGTTGACTTAATTTGCTCGAGTACATCACGAAAGCAATTATGCGAACAATAAGGCAGAACAAATTGATCAGCAACTAAGTGTTGTAGATAATGTTGTATGATTTGATTGATTTAATTACGATTTCCGATATCCATTATTTTATTAATAATTTTATGTCGCTCTATAGAAATGTTACTGGATTCAAGATATGAACAGAATGAACTGTTGGCAATACTTTTGAATTTAAAAATCACTTTTAAATATTTATCCAGCCGTTTCACTGTTGCCTAAATCTCCTCCCGACGTCTGCTGCAAATATTTGCAAAAAAAAAATACTATGCAATAGTAAAGAGCGCTTAAAAAAAGCAACTCCCCTGGTCATAAAACCCCATTGTTGATGAGACTATCGAGCGCATCCAATTTCCAACAATAATCCTATTATTTTAATTGCACACTTTGCTAACCGACAAAAGCCCGATGATGCGTGTTTGATTGCGTGGATGCAGTGTTCGTGAAATATTTATCCAAAATAAAAATAATTCAAATGAACTGATTAAACATTTCAACCATTGATGGCAATCATTGACACTCACCTGAAAGGCAACACATTTACAAAAAATAGAGTAGACTTTCAAATTAAAGCACATTAAATTTAATACGCATGAGAGGATGACCAATACACACACTATACGGGTTTTAATTGAAGTAATTGTACAGAAGAGGTGTCTGTTGATGGTATCTGTATAACTCTACGCACGGCAGGAACTGATATCAAATCCGGTATCGAATCTTTTTTTTGTTTATTTATAGAGGCTTTGGTTCTTTGAGACCTCACTCGCCTCTTAACCCGTCTCGAATCGCATTCGTCTGCTTGCAGTCAAGTGGAGGAAAAATAGTAGATAAACCCTCTGTTGAGGTTAAAGCAATCAAATATAAATAAAAGAAAACGAAGCTTTTAGGATTTTTTTTGTTGAAGTTTGTGGATTAATTTTGAAACCTTTAAATGTGGATGAGCCATAATAACAACATGTTAGCATTTAATGATTACAACCGATGTTTTTAAAATGTATATTACAAAATGATCATGACCAGCCACACATCCTTTACCATCACCAGGCTTTCTTTACCATCATTTGTTGTATAGTCAGAAGTGGCCTGATGGCATAGGCATTAGCGGCGCTGGTCTTCACACATCAGGATGCGGGTATCGAATCCCGTACGGATTGCCTCCCTCGTACGCAGTATCTGACTATCCAGCTACAGATTTAACGAAGTCAAGGAAAGTCAATAAAATGACAGTCCAAAAGCTTTCGAGGCTGTACAGCCAGATAAAACTAAGGCATAATTCTAGTTTGTTGTTGTTCATTACAATAAAATAGATTTCCATGTGGAAGAAGTGATAAAAAGTAGATAGAGATGTTGCTCTCCTTAAATGATCGAATTATTCTGGAAAGCGTAAATGGCGGGGCGACCTTTATCCCAGTTAAACTTGACAATAGTAACAGAATGGAACAACCAAACAAAAAGATTATTTATTGATTTTAAATTTATTTGAATAGTTTTTAATGATTCTCAACATTTTTTTCACTATTTGCAATATTATGTTATAATCATACTTACATACATGCATACATACCGGATTCTGTAGTTTTAAATAAACCATTTAACGTTTAATACACACATATATCAATAGGTCTAATTTACCCTTCTAGTGATGTTAAAGATGTCCATTTGAAAAACGAGAGATTCTATTGTCGTTGACGCTTTTACCGATAATCTGACGATTTGTACTATTTTAGATGAAGAATAACCATTTGTTGGTCATTTCATTGGTTCGTAAAACTAGCGCTACTAACCTTATTAATACTGTTTTTATTAACGTCGAAAACTAGGTTTATTAACTTTCCTATAACGTAGTAAAATACTGATTACTATTCAGAAGGTGTGGATGAACACATTCACGAAGAATAAAGATTAAAATGAAATAAAGTAATCAAACGCTATAAATGAATAAATTGTTTCACTGTGTTATAGTTGCTGATAACCAGTTGCCACAATATTCTTAACATTAGCTTACCATTACTCTCAAGTCTATGGAATCCACCCCGATGACTGAGGCAAAAAGATAAGTACCGATGTCAGAATATACTTCGTCAAGAATCCGCCTACGTCTTCAATCCATACTTTGCGCTGCTTGAAATGTACGTGATGGCTTACGATTTTTACAGCAAATTGATTTCCATCACCGGAACCACTTCATGGTTAATCCTTTCCTCCAGCGGAACGGTTATTGGCTTCGGGCTTTTCTATTTTAGGATGGCTATTTTCCTTTTCCGCCATAATGAAAGGTTCTACTTCCATTTCCTAAAACACCATCAACAATATTGATAATTGGCATTATTTTAAGGTGCGCGCTCTTATAATAATTGGACTCACACGCAATTTCCAGCTTCTGTGTTTTGTATCTTTTTTTTTTTGTTCCTTGTTTTGTGGTGGCGGACACGAAGCACAGGAAAAGGAAGGATAGAGCCTCTTGACGGTGGTAGCTCAACGCACCCCCATCTTAGAGGTCCCACATTCAGTCCAGCAAGATGAGAATAAGAAAATGGACTTGTAGAATGATGTGTGGCAGAGCGGGAGATAAGTTGCCGATGCCATCGATCGGCACTGATTCTCGAACGCGATGATTACAGGCCGCTACGTTAAAGTGAATGAAACCTATCGATCCAAAACCAACGCCTGATCGATCATCGTTTGGAATGAATGGAATGGGAATGACAGACGGCAGTGATCGGGATGCTGCTAGATCTGCATCCTCCTCCACACCGTGAACCGTCGCAATTTAGCTAGCCGGAAAACGGTGGCAGGCAAATGGGGGAGGATTCAGACCAGGCGGACAAACCTATCCTCCGCCCGAGACTTCTTACTCCGGTCACTTATCCCCTCGCCAATGTGTAAAGATGATTTCTTCCGGCATATAGCATTTTATTCTTAAACCTGGCAATCCTCTTCCTGTGCGCTACCGGAGTTAGAAAAGTTCTTTTTGGTATTTATGTGCGTATTATTCCGGTGTTGAGGTTCACATTTCGCTTTTAAACAACGGAAACAGATTCTTTTGGCAGTTTCTTTCGGCTCAACTTTTCTCTCACTCTATCTCTTGTTTTGTCTGGTTCAAAATGAGTCGCGGTATGTTTTCTATTTTGCCATTAAACATTGCATGTGCATTTGATAGCCAGCATTTCAGACGAACTCGTTTTATTGCTTAATTTAAAATATATGTTTCATCGCTATCTACCCATGCATGTGTGTATAAGAATGCACTATGAAAAACGTGATGCTTCGGGGTTTTTTATGTTTTTTGTTGCTATATGCGAGCACAACACGAACAAAAATTTTAATAGCTACAGTTACCGGAGATTTGAATTTTAAGATGATATTGAGACCTATTCTTCTTAATAAGTTTTAAGTCTCAACTGTTTTAAGTTGGAGAAAAAGCAATCAGTTACTAAGTAACAGTGGAAAATTTCACTGTAAAATTGAATGAGTACAACACCTCATTCGACGGCATCCGGTCTATGGCATTGAGATATGGCTGTTGGGTTGAGGATAATTTGATCCAAAACTACATATTCAAACTTAAGAGTAGTCATAGATGGAGAAGAAATATACAAAAGGAGAGGTACAGCCGACTGGCGATATGAATCACTACATCCCAATTCAGAAGTAACTTAGATGTTCGTTCTCAGGAAGTGTGTGTGGGTCCTGATTGCAAAGTTTTAGCAGGGCCAGTCAGTAACACAAAAGGATAGGTATCAACTCTTTCTTGGAGCGTTAGGCCAATAAGCTATCCTTCTTCTTCTTCTCTGGCTCTAACAACCTCAGCAGGTATTCTAGGTTTCTAAGACTTAATTTTCCCGTAGCTAGATAGTCAGCCCTGCGTAGGGGGAGGCGGCGGTCCGGACGCGATTCGATACCCGGTTATGCCGTGTGAAGAACGACGCTGCTACCGTGTTTACCACTGGACCGCTTCTGGACTGATTAACAATATAGAAGACAATTGTTGAAGGGAGCCAGAAACATTGGACTAAGATTTCTCGAGGTTTTTGTGCCAACAAAGAAAAAGTTCTGAATGTACCGGACCGGATTATTCGAAAAAAAAATTCTGTAAAAATTGTCGGAGAAACGCCGGAGAAAATTTGAATTGGTGAAGTATGTCTATTACAGGCGAGAAAGAGAGAGAAAGCGAGAGAAAGTCAGAGAGAGAGAGAGAGAGAGAGAGAGAGAGAGAGAGAGAGAGAAAAAGGGTGTGAACGATGAGACGAAATGATAATCTTATAATGAAACTTGCAGAAGGCGGACGGAAGATACAAGTAATCTAATAAATGTTTTGAAATTGATAAAAAAGGAAATTGCATCACTATGAATCGAAAGAAAACATGTGCGACGCTCACGAGAATGATGAAAATGGAATCGTAGTAAGCTTCGAATCAGTCACATTCTAGAACTCATTCTTATGGCATCATGTCACGTTTTTCGACAACTTATTCGACCATTTATATTCCTCCGTGCCTGGATTGTAATGAATCAAGTCAATCTGCAAGAACGCGTAGAGAAATCGGCACAAATATTTGCAAAAAGTGTACAAAATCCATGGAAGTAAATCGATGTCAGCGCAGAAAATGTGGTGGCGAATGCATCGCTGTAACCGACTCGTTGGAATGCATTGATTGTAAAAAAATAGCTTCACGTGTGATGTACAAATGTCAATGTACACAGCAAAACTGTCACCAATGTGATTGTGGAAATTTCCCAACAAAACCTAAATCTCTTAAAAATTGCTGCAAATGTTTCACTAAAGTAAATACGGATTGCATTGTGAAATGTAACAACCCTTGCTGTTCGAAAGACAATTCCTGTCAATCACTCAATCAAGTACGGGTTTCAAGATTTAAAGAAATTGTGCGTCCTGCATGTCGTTGTCGCGAAATTAAGCCATCTTCGAAAACAGGTCCAGCTGACGAATCCGCTTTTTGTGATCGAAAAACGCAACTGGAAAAACTACGTGAAACGTCTATGCGAGTTAGTAGGCTTTGCTGTTGTAATTGTAACCTTTGAAAACAACTTGCAGAGTATTAAAATTTTTCAAGCGTTAAGAAACGGGCGTAAATTTGCTGGCAAAGAAGATGTATACAAAAAAGTTGTGCAGACAACCGCTTTGGAACTCAACCTACCGAACATCGTACACTGGTCAGAATCCTTTAAGACCATTGGTTCCACCACTAAAAACGGTACATAGTTTTGATGGTCATTCAAGTTCAATTTTTTAACAGCAAGTTTTTATTTTAGAAAGCATATATTCCTGAACATCGTCTGCGATATTTAGAACACATGGGAACAAAATCTCCAATTGAACATAAGGAATTTATGGCTTTGAAACAAGCTCAAGCATGTACATCTTGCGATAAGTGTTGTGAATTTTGAACGATAGTGAACTATACTAACTATGTAAATTTTCTAGTCACAAAATAGAATCGTTAGATAGAATCGCGGGAAATACCATAGCATCGATAATCATCGAAGGATATCGATGAACACGTGAACAGCTGGGCTTACATTGCAAATCCGAAAAGAAGAAATATATTGAAAAAAATTTAAGAATTTAAAATAGTATGTTAAAAACCAATAGGATTTTGTGGAATAATTAGTTCGAAAACTGTGGTCCGTAGCTCACAATAAACGTAAAACTAAACTTTTATCATTCGGCGACATAGTGATAGCAGTACCGGTCTTAGTACGCTCTTTCCAGGTTCGGGTAAATTAACCCTCTAGTTCCCAAAAATAGGGCTTCAGTAAAATAGATACAAAATGAGTATAATATGATGCCTTGAAGCGGGTTGTATTTTATAAAGTATTAATAAAGTTTTCATTACTGTTATGAACTGAGGATATGTTTTCAGTCTTCTCTCCACAAAAACTAGCTTAAGCAGTTTTTCACGCAAAATAAATACTTGGGCACACTGTTAGAGGGTTAAATAAAAAAAATGAGAAAAAAGCCATTTGAATCCATTTACTGGCTAGAGAAGACATAATTTGCAGGGACATCATTACCGATTATGAAGATGAGTTTTAACAGATAGTTGAAAAAGGATCCCCTCAAGCAGCTATATTGTGGGTTATGGATAAATATTCGATTGAGGTTATGGATTATGGATAATTTCGACGACGATCATATCTTCCAATAAGCAATACGTTTGATGAGAGATCACGGTCATATAAAAGCTTTTATCTGATCATGGAGACGCCTGGTTATGTTATTTTGCCTTCGCCTGATACTTTCTTAAACTAAGTAGTCTGGTCGTTCTCAGTGCTTATTTTTATATATTGACTATCTTTTGTGTGATTATCTTTTGACTTTTGTGTTGTTAAAATGCCATATATTGGATGCTACCATCATTTCTATTAGAGAATATGCTAACATGCTGTAAAAATGGAAAAATAGCTTTATAATGATGATAAGCACTAATGATCAAGAATGGTTTAGCTCTAAGTTATAAGTTGCTTATAAAATGCAACAATCGATAAAATTTCAATAGTAAACATGATCGGTTTTATTGACTTTAATTCTTCAGTTTATTAGTCATATAATTTATGTGTTTGTCTGTGTGTCTCTGCTGTTATCAAAAACTGTTTTTTACATATCACTGAGAAAGAGCCAACAGTAGAAGAGGCGAATGTCAGCCAATAGGCACAAAGTCTCTGTAACATATAAAAAAAATGGGCCAGCATTGGGTTCGTATCGCTTTTTAATCAACTGGATAAACAAATATGCTATTGACCCCAAATCGTCGTTCGTGGTCCGGCAACTCTTCCGAATAGATCCATGGGAATCATTCTAGAGTTGATGAGTGCAGTTCTATGTATTTGATCTTTTGGCGTCTTGGACAAACAGTGAGCACAGATTCTAAATTTCATCCCAACTCATTTCACGGCTTTTTAACTAACGAAATGGTCCAATCCTGACGAGAATTTCTTTCAGTACCAACCATTAGTTAGATCTTTAAATCCCATGTCAAATTGCATCATAAATAAGGTTTCAGGAATAAGCGATGAGAAAAGCAAGCAGCAGCAGCAAGTGAACCAACAATCGAGCGACCAAAACAAACATTTGTTCAGCACTTGGCGTTTGCTACGCTAAGCTACGCAACTTATCATTTCGATCAATTTGATCAACCGAATGACGAAGCGCGTCAGTGGACAGTGTGCGCCTTTGCGATATGCTGAAGGGGATGGGAAAATAGTTCTATACTCCCAGTGGCATTGCCCATCCCATGGCCATCTCACACCGAAGAAAATTGGAAGACATTAACTCTGTTTTATTATTCTTGGTTCGATTTTAACCAAATGGCCTTCATTCGGCTAGATTGATTAGAGGATTATTACCTATCCACATAACCCACGGATCTATCGCTAGATGTATTTTAATCTTCTTTTTATGAATTCTTACTTCAGGATGTTTTGGTGTGTAGCTTTTAAAAAACTTTGATTGTATTTAACTACATGTAAAACGCAGCCCGGTGCCATTTTACTGATCCTGTCGTATGAATATCGGCAGGCACTACGTAGTCGTCGTTAACAACAATACGAGATAAAAAGCGGAATTCATGCATGATCCATTATGATATTCAAAGATTGCAAATTAATTTATCGAACTCAGAACTCATCATACAACTTAAACTATGAAGATTCGGATCCGATAGATTGGAATGAAACCGAATGATTCTGACTGGTTCGGTTCATTCGAATCCGATCATATGGATCTATTTATTTATATTTCGATGCTTATTCGCAAGGTTTGTTTAACGAGACAGAATATGCCAAGCCTTCTGTTCAGCTGAATGAATTTAACAGAAGCTTTCTTTGGTAATAATAGCTATCAATTTCAGTAGTTGCAAATCATTTCTCAATCGTTAGAAGAGAATCTATTTTCTAGAGTATGAACTATACGTACCTACGAAAGACACCGAGCACACCCAGGATAAGGTACCCTTTCACAGTACGGAGGAGGAAATGTCTCCCAACCTATGTGAACTGTATATTAATTGTAATTTAGAATGGTCGTATAGCTATGCCGTTCCAAATTGAATAAATAAAACTTTATGTACCTAATATTCAGTGATTTCAAAAACCATGCTCTTGCGTCCGATGCAAATGAGTTTTCTCTCCTATGATGTTTGCCGTTAACATTTATAAGGACATGATGTGGCAAGTTAAGAATTTGTCATGATGTGAAGTAGACCAGAATGTTCTAGATTAAATACGATGACACGCGGTTTTAAATGAGCTATCGAACAATATCTCTTCGTCAAATATCATCGGCACGATGACAAAAAATGTAGAATGAATGCAAAGTGCTACACTATCCCATGGAAGACTTTGCTACTAAACTGGTTGCCAGCCTTAATAAAATTGAACACCGAAGCTCAAGAAGCAACCCAAATCTACGAATATCGTTTGTGCAACTGGTAGGAGCAAAAAAGTTGAAAGCGTAAAACAAGCACCGGACTGACAGCAAAAATAAGGCGGAGATGGAGAGGCGGAAAACGTGAAAATAACACCCAAATCATAGATACGGAGGTGCACACAGCTCAACCACCAGGCTTCAAGAGGACCTGGCCGTCTGCCACGGAATGACTTTAAAAGCAAAAGATGATGGCAGGATCGAAAAAGCCCAACTCATCAAATGCCTCTTAATAACTGTTCAAAATGAACCGAAACCATTCTTGAGCTAGGCCGAGTATTTGATCTCAGGTCCTCAGAAATAGAAACTGACTCGTGGACATGTCCGGACCAAACGAAAAATGAATTAAAAATATTCCAAAAAATCTTCCCCCTTAGCGTCTAACGTCCTCGTGACCGTGACCGTGAAGATCGGGGCATCATTTTCCTTTTGTTCTCTAGTTCAGCATCCGTCATGCCGTATTCATAGGATAGCATCGTCGTCGTCGTCGTCATCGTCGTCGTCGATCTTTAGTCGATTGGTTGTGATTGCTCCTCGCCTGTTGTTGCCGCACTTCTTCATCAATTGGTATCCTTTGCATAGCTCCCTAAGAAGCCGTCGTGATCGTTGTCGTAGTCATTAAGTCACTTGTTTCGTCGCGCACTTGATTGTCGTTAAGACTGCGATGCCGATGGCCATTGTCGGACTGTTGTCTTTTCTCTGTTCTTAGCATCGATGCCTGTTATTTTTCTCTCTTATCCTCTTTTAGTGTAATTCTACGTCTACAAGCTTTAGCCCGAGAAACCAAACCTAAATAGGCTTCCCGAATAAACCAATCAAGAGGGCTGAAGACAATGCAACCGAAGTGTTAATGATTTCTATTCGGATTGAGGTATTCTCGAAAACGAAAATTTGTCTATTAAATGGCATGAAGAATGACTTTTTGCTTCCTTTTAGGATGTGACGCATCATCCCAAGACCTTGGGAGTAGCGTCTGAGAAGAATGGTCTTCACAATAGACCGATCGATCGCTTCCTGCTTCGTGTTCGATGCTTTACTTGTCTGCTATGTTTTTTTTTCTTTCACATTCTCTCTTTCACACACATACACGCTCGATCTTTCTTTCTCGCTTAATGCGTCCACAATCGTGTCCTAACCATTTCGTTGCGGGCAGCGATTGCAGATCGGGCAATTTTTGTCGGTTTATGGGTTTTGGAATCTAGTCGGTTTATGAGTTTGGAAGTACTTCAAAGGAGCAAATTGAAAATCAAAAACACCTTGCCCGTCTTTATGGGATATAATGAGATTCATCCTTTCCAGTTGAAAGTGCCTTTTTTAATATCCGTCTACTTTTCATCGCTGTATATGGCTACATTGGTTTGATTTCTGTCTATAGGCCGTGTTTTGATTCTATAACTACTACATGAGCAGCTGATTATCGTTAGCACTTTTCTTTTAATGGAATTTAATATTTTTCCGTCGTGTTGTTGGCTTCCGGAGTGCATGAGTGAATATTAGTCATATCCTCCGTGCTTTCATAAAATTTAAATGTGTTGTGTTCTTACAAATGCGTGTGATTTTAGATTTTCAAATAACGAATGAAACTTGCACGTTTGTGCCATGGCTTTAAGTTCCATAATGTATTCAGGAATAGAGAGTTCTTTCTGCATACAATGTCGGAAATTGTAACGTTCCGCCACCACATTCACTTTTTCCACCAATTGTTCTCTAAGTTTCATATACAGCTTCTCATAGTTGCACGACCTTGGCTCCTCCTGTGATACCATCTTCGATATCAGACTGTTTAGTAATGCTCCTCCTAACGTTAACAGTGTCACGGTCTTTTTGGACACTTCTATTTCATTTACTTGAAATATTCTATTTTACCGATCAACGACATGTAAACTTTTTACTTTTGATTTTAGACTTTACTTTTACACGCCGACCGAATTTTCTCTCGTCGCCAACTGTTGTCGCCAACATTTACTCAATTGTCGAAAACTTTCGGATCAATGTATCCATTTTTGAATTTCATTTAGATAAAATTGATTGGATTGATTTCAAATGGTAATAAGTTAATTTAAATACGAACTTAACACTTAATGAAATGGAATGAACTAAGCATTGATCTGTTTTTTATGCAAAATTTGACAAATGCAATAATTCACCATCAAGCATCGTAATTTACGAAGATAAATTACAATTATATACAAATATTCAAAATATTGAATATCAATCCATTGGAAAATAGCAATAAGCAAACGTGTTGAACAATGTGAATGAAATGTGTTGAAATGTGAAATGTGTGCTTCTAAAAAGCTTTCTGAAAATCTAAAGAAATATTTAACAAGCTAGTTAACCGAATCTTAAATAAAATATAATGGTTTGGGCATTTCTCAAATGTTGAATATGATCTAGCAATTTATTATTTTCATGCATGATCTCATTAACTTCACGCAACTCAAACTGTCCCTCGATCAAACATGTGTATATTAAAATTGTGCGAAGTAGGACCATTTCCAATTTGTGTATCCACGGTACACCACGATAGTCCAGCGTTGTTAGTGGGAGGCACATTATAGAACGAGTCAATCACATCAATTTTCGGTTTTAGCCATTCATGTCCCAGTTTTATTTCCGCCTTAATCGTGGGAATTGGCGGAAAGTATCTCTTAAAAGTAGTTTTACAGGGTTCAAAGGGTTTACACCGACGGACCGTGTGGAAATTAATTAGATTTATTTCCTTTCTTTTCTAATTTCTCAATCCCTTGTAATTCGATGCATGAGTTAAGCGATCGACCCTCATAACTCGTATGCTTGAACTTATTATTTCGTCTTCCTTGGCACTATAACTTGGTGAGGTCTTGGCCTGCTATTGCTAGTTTTCGTCACTTAGTTTTACCCGTAACTGGATAGTCAGTCCTGCGTACGGGGAGGCTTTCCAGACGGGATTCGAACCCCGGTCCTGCCGTGTGCCCACAATTCGGGCCGTTTGAACTTATTACCAATTCATAATCATCGAAGGATACTGATACTGTACAGAACAGAGGATAATAATATGTATGGAATTAAAACAAATGGAAAACGAGCAAAAGGTGCACTTCAGCCGTTGCAATCCTCTACAATAAGTGTGTTATTTAGTGATAAAGAAAATGTTCAAAAAGATAATATTATATTAAGATTTTTTTT
>LULA01016614.1:0-19867 GCA_002091835.1 Anopheles maculatus | reverse complement strand
CTAGAGATACTTGTATACACTTTCGGTGGCACTTTTAAAGCTTTATTTTCTTTTCCACTCGTTTGTGGAACTTGTTTTGGCATTTCAATCAAACTTTATGCTACTCTTTGCTTTTCTTATAAACTACAAACTGATTGCAAGAATGGTGGTAAATTTAATTCAGTTCTCACGCAGTTCGCCACTATTGCACAAGATCATTGAAATGTACGTCACAGCTGACTGCGTCACAAAAGGCCTTTTGTTTTGAACCTATTCGGTAAAAATAACACAGGTTAGAGCAAAAAAAAGCACACAAACTGCTTCAGCAAACATACACCTTCAGGGCAAACGCGCGATTCACCAAAGAAAACACGCTACTAAATAATGAAAAGCTTAACATACGGAGGATAGGGACTTGCCGAACCGTTTTACTGTTACTCTCGAACCATTCCTTCGCCGCGAGCTATACCTACGCAAGGATGAATTTGGGCCGATCGACACGCATCAATAAGTGTGGAGTCGTGATATTGGGATTGCTGTTTATGTGCATTCTGTACTACCTCTGGAACAGCAATGCGTCAACCAGTGCGACCTATGCGTTCAGCAAAAATCCGAACGAAATCAATCTGCGCAAATTGCTGATCGGTTCGATACAGGCCGCACAGCATGGCGGATTCGAGGTGGTAGCTGTCTCGAAATCGCGAGATCTACACGAACAAAGTAAAGGCAAAACGAAGGAAGGTGCAAACAACCCGGTCACCGATGCCGACTATCGTTCAAACTGTGTGATGAAGAATGGGTTGTTGCGTATATTTCCCAAGCTGAAGGTTATCTCCGAGGAGGACGACAGACAGGAGCAGTGTGCTGAGGTGCAACTATTCGATCTTGATCCTACCGTGCTACCGGAAAGCGTTACTGTGCCGGATGAGCGCGTAAACATTGACGAGGTGGATGTGTGGATCGATCCGCTAGATGCCACGCAGGAGTACACTGGTAAGGCAGATCGTTGGTTCAATAAAACCGAACCGAAGTGCAGAACTGATGGTACATTCCCTTTTTAGAGCGACTCCACGAGTACGTCACCACGATGGTATGTGTAGCGGTGAAAGGAGTTCCTACAATCGGCATCATCCATAATCCTTTCACTATGAAAACGACCTGGGCCTGGCGTGACCGGGCACTCTCAGAATCGTTGGCCAATCTGAAGCACGATGCCGACGCGAAGCATCCTACTATTATCGTGTCTCGATCGCATGCCGGTGCCGTAAAGGAACAATCAAAGCAAATTTTCGGTGAAAATGCACAAGTTATTACGGCCGGTGGAGCTGGTAAGGAGTTGGTGACTACAATTACTGCTTTAAAAGAATTTAAAAATACCATTCTTCGAACTTCCAGGCTTCAAAGTGCTCCAAGTGATACAGAACAACGCTACGGCGTACCTGCACACGACGCACATAAAAAAGTGGGACATCTGTGCTGGCGATGCCATACTCGGCGCTATCGGCGGTCGGATGAGCGATTTGCACAATGAGAATATAGTGTACCATCGGGATACACCGGCGCTCAACCCGAACGGGCTACTGGCCGCGGCCCTTTCATCAACGCACGAAGCGTATATAAAGCGAATAGTGGAAAGCAAACACTTTGTACGGTAGAGCAACAACCTGACCTGGCGTTGACATATCGAAGGAACGTGCAGAAAGCAAAAATGTAATCGCTTTCATTCCAAATGTTTCTCCTCTGCACCACACATCACCACTAAAAAGATCGTGTTCAAGTTTACGCTTTGAACGTTCGATAGTAACCGATAATGAAAGACATTTTGCTTTTTGGAAAAAAGTATTTGATCTCAAAGAAATCGAATACGGCACAGATCGCACAGACGGGGGCGTTACTTGACCAAAACTGGATGCGTAGTGAATGTGTTTTGTAAGTAATAATTTCTGTTTTAGAAAAAGAGTTTCTAATTCTCTTTGTTACTATGAAACGTACTATGAAATAAAAGCATCCGTAGCATACCATTTGATATAGATAATACAATTTCGTGTTGGTGTTTCGTTTGTCCGATCCAGCTGCAGTAGATTGCGTGACAGAGCGTTATGCGTTACGCCAGTGTTTCTCAACCACCATGTGTAGTACGTTACTGAGCTTGGGTTAACATGCATTCGGTTATTCGAAATTAACGACAATAGACAAACCCGTTTGAACTGCTTCATTTGTACATTTATTTGAACAATCAAATAATTCATTAGCCCCCAAAAATGGAGCAAAACTATTAACAGTAAAATGCATTACTATGGTATAGAAAGTGACTAGAATGTGGCATGTTGTTTAACCAAAAACAATAATACTGATTAACTTCTCGCGCTTTCTAGCGCGTTATTTCCTATTGAACCGATCGATCACCGTTACGATCCAACCGGCGTACTCGCTTACCCGTGTGTAAATGCCAGGAAATCCTGCCCGGGCACAACCAATACCAGTAGAAACGATACCAATCAGCACGTTGTCGCTCGTTACCAGTGGGCCACCAGAATCAGCCCAACACGCATCAACACCGCCCGTTCCCTTACCGGCACACAATTGCGTCCGAGCAATCGTTCTCGATCGATTGCCACGCCGGTACATACTTTCGCACTCCTCGTTTCGGAACACATCCACAACCGCCCGCTGGAGTGTGTCCGCCTTATCGCCTAGGTTACGATTTTCCTGCTGCCAGCCCCAACCAGCCACAACGGCCGTCTGTCCCTCGACCCGTGCTGACCCGTCCGCACCGCTTGACAGACAAATCGGTCGGACAGAAGCGGTAAAGTCGATTTGTCTGGCAAGCTCCAGCAAAGCGATATCGTTCGAAGGTTTATCACAGACGTATCCGGGATGGGGTATGATCGTCCTTATGCCCACCTCGTACGCACGATCGGCGAAAGGATCCGTGTCGATTTGATTGCCTCTGAATTCGGACCTTCTGTAGAGGCCCAGCACGGCCTGTATTTGATTGGCACGCAGAATCTTATTAGCACCGCTTTAGGAGGAAGTGAACGATACAAGTTAACTTACTGGCCGTGGAGAGTAATGCGCAAAGATCACCGGGTTCCTGGTATAATACTCACCTGCACACACAATGTCCAGCTGTCAGGAGCCATCGTTCGTTAACGATTGATGCACCACAAAAATGGCCACCCCGTTTGGTAAGGCTGGCAATGTACGTAATTTGACCGCGGTTCGAGTTCGCACCACCAACAATGCGTTGCTGCTGTCGTCCACATGGTACGGATGATACTAAACGAGATGGTAGATTTCCGCAATGACACACCACATTCATTAAATCCAGAAGTAATAAGCCACACTTGGAAAAAAAAACCACGGGTACCACTTACGACTTATCTGCCCTTCGATGGTCGTCAGCTGGCTGAGGGTCAACACAACCGACGCAAGGCACCAGCGATTCCGCACCAGATGAAACATGGTGGAACAGAATGTATTACAAGTTGAACTACAGAATCTTATGCCAAAAACTTCACCACCCGAGCTCGAGCCCTGGATTTGAGGCCGCTGTGTTGTTGCTGTTTCCGTACCAATGTACCGTGCGGAACCAATCCAGAGCGCAAATCCTGAGCTCGTGTGGTGCTGACTACGCTGTCTACGATGAACTCGCCATTATAGTTCTTCCGCGAGCACGTTTTATAAATGCACACGATTGACACAAGGCGGGTTAAGTTTGGCGCAACGGAAAACAGAACCGTCAATATATCGATACAGGAAACATGTGCTCCCTCTCTCATGTGTTGGTACTGGATACGTACGGGCCGCAGCATCATCGCACAAGCAGCCGGCATTGTTTACCTGTCCGACCATGTGCACATTCAAGTTCGCGCGCAAACGAAGAGAATGGGAGAGATAGAATGAGAGAAAAAGTGTGCACGCTCAGAGAACGAACCGAGCGCTGTCACCTTCGCCGGTGTCAACGCATGATTAGTAGCTATAGCAACACCACCGTCTACTAGCGTCTGTATGTTTGTGTGCGTCCGAGAGAACGCGGTTTCCGCGACGCATGCTTTCTCATCCCGGCAGCAGTAGCACGTGTTTGGCCTGATGCTTTTTGAACACATTTGAACTCGCTTGCCGTTTGGCTGCCTGACGATGATGAGTAATTCGACTGTAGTTGGGTGGCGTCGGTTACGGTGCAAATTACCCGCTACCCGCTACTAATACTAATGCTAATGCATCGACGCAGAGAACAGGGTGGGGCCGTACGTTAAGGGCTTGCGTGGATAAGATCAATGCGTTGCACCTTCGAATGCGAATGCACTGGATCGTAATCAGCGGAAGTTACACTGCAACACACCATCGAGGGTTATTCCTTCTAGGCGCTGTGTGTGTTCTGTGTACCAATCAAGCAATAGTTGAAGGTTTCTTATCGGTTACACCTCATACAGGAAAAGTTTAACCTGCGATATGGATAGTTTGAGATACATTCTTGCATGTTTTTTTTTTAAATAAGGCACTATTATCGATTTCCATAATCATTCTCTGGCGACCGACAACCAAAATAATGTGTCCCCAGAAAATGCTAAGGTCACTCAACATGTGTTTCCCCCCGAGCGGTGATTTACACAGCCGATACGGTGCCGAAAAAGTTGAGCTGAAGTTCAACCACACTTGTTTGGCGTTCAATTTACAGGTGCAAACCACAACACCCGTGCTGAGACACCCGGCTGACCCTCCAGAGTGTCGTTGACTTGTTAAAAAAAAAACTTCTCATCACCGCAAGCGTGGCACAGTGCTTTTGAACGCTATTTGAACTTCGGGTTCGGCCACACGAGGCGTAGGCGCGTGCGTGTGAAGATACATACATCGTCTTCCGCCAACAACGGTTAAGATTATTTAGCATGTTGCAGAGTTCAGTGACATTTTTCAAAAATCTTTAACTCTTGAGCATCAGTTCAACTATCAGCACAGTAAGTCACTTACAGCCTTGCATTTCGAGTCCTTGCTGGCGCGTTAAGCTTCGTGCAAACATCCCATTTGCAATGAAACAATTCTACAATAACCACATACCCTCACATTGCACAATCGATGCCACCAAGCGGGTGGCGAAATGACCGCCAGAAGAATTGCTACACCGTTTGGCCCTCTAACAAAATTGATACCTTTGACTGTTACCAGTGCCCCAGTGTCACTCGCAGTGGGTAATTCTAATAAAAATCTCTTATTTTCAATTCATACGGCACCCATGCCACCTGTACTATTTCAACCTGCCAGCAGCGAACAAAGCTGCCGGCTCTTCACGCGTCGATCTTCTGGGCTGGGCGGGCAAACAATTTCAAGTGTAAGGTCATTTTCGATGTCGCCTCGTCGCGGTCGTGGCCACGTGTAGACACTTCTATTTCCAGTACAATAGTTCCACATACGAGATGGTGAGATGTTAACAGCCGGTGGATTGAAGACGCACTAGAACACATTATCGTCACAAAAAATGCTTTCAGTTTCTCACTTCCTGCCGTCTTACTTTGATACCCCATCCCCTCACCAGTAGGTTCCATCATCTCCATCAACAGCCACCCTTCAAATGGGAGACAATCGCACATCGCTCACGAGACAGAGCTCGTTGAACTCAACCGACGACAGCCACTACTACGGTCTTCGATCGATTTTGACAACACGTCTTGCGGAAGAAGGTACGTCGCTGTCGGTGACGATGAGTGAGTGATCTTCATTTGTTTCGCTGCACGTGACTCCAAGCTCGCTGTTCCCACCGGCAGGCACCCGGTTGCGTTAGTGTATAGTCACGTGTTTCTCGCTAGCTGCCAGCTACGGGTGCACCGAACTCGCACATTCTTTACGCATACTGCACCGGATAGGTGATGAATTTATTATTTCACAATTTGTTCTCCATCAACAAAAACCGTTCCGCCGACGTGTAGCGTTCGCGCGGAAGTTCAAGGTCGCCGGTGACGGTGACGCACCCGGTGCATTGACATTGTGTGCCTTAGAAGCGCCCGGGGTCTGTGCATTTTGTCTCACCATCGAGCGGGTGTTAGTGAAGTGTCAAGTGCCAATAGTCCTGCGGTGCTTGTTGTTGTACCTTCCACTAAAAACAAACAAACAGCTCTCCAGATAAGAGCCTTCCACCTTGCTGGAGAAGCTGGACAAATCTAGTGTCGTCGTGTGCTTCCGTTGGCCCGCGCGCGCGAACCGTTGAGAGCAACGGAACAAAAGAAAATATACTGTAAGTGTAATTATGCGAGAGCATACAAAGCGAAACGGTACTGAACCGCGCCACCGGCTCATCACACTGCTTCATGCTGCCATTGGTGGTTCATTTAAATTCACAAACTTTGGCACCGACGGCGCCATCAAAAATCGTCAGTTTGTGTATATAACGGTGTGCGTGAATCGGTGCGTGCGTGAGTGGAATTGAATTGCAAATGTGCGAGAGTCGTCACTTAAACAGCTAATTTAAAGCTGATTATCAGTGTTTTACATTACAGTGCATAAGTAAGAGCAACGGCTATTACCGTTAGAGTTTGAGTTTTGGGGATCAACGGATAACGTAGGTTGGGGACTCTTAGTGGAAACACAAAGAGTCTCTGATCTGGTCGTCGGTATGCTGTTAAAAGTGTTTAAATAACCATACGCAAGATCGAAACATACTTGCGCAAATTGTGATTAATAGGAAAGAATTAAATGTAACCGTTTTGTCGCTACTACTATCACTATCCGGATAAGATAGCTATAATTCCCTCAGGTTCATAACTCACTTAAAGATCAAGTGTAACGCAATTAAAATGATCTACGCTCCTGCTATGATCGCATGTGATTCGGATAATTCAGATGAGCATTTAAGCTCTTTTAGCTTTTGTGGTTGAATCAGGCGATAGTGGCGCGGGCCTTCACACATCAAGTAAGCCACTGGATGACCAGCACGACACCAAGAAGTTAAAGATAATCTGCCATGTTCTGTTATGGCTGAAGCGCTCGATCTAACCCACCCAAGGATCGAAGCACGTCGCCGCAAGGACCTTCAACCAATGTGGAAAAAGTAAGTCCTTATAAACTAATCACAGGCTCTGTCCATCTTAGCCGCATTCAAGACGAAGATGCTCAGAATAATTTTTAGACTCATATGGAATGGAAGGAAAAATTAAGGAGCCGCACACTCAGGTCATAAGAATGGCATCGGACGTTCCAACCCGTTAAGTCGTTTCCCGTTAAGGCTTTCCACATAAACAAAAGAGGCGTAGTAGGCTCAAGCTCTTCCAAAAGAACTGTCATATCATCCTGTCGCGACGGACGAACCTGGGACGGTATAGAACCTTTATAGACCCAGTACTCACATGCGCCTCTGAGACATGGACTTTGTCCAAAACTGGCGAAACCCTCCAAGTCGCGTTCGAGCGGAAGATGCTCAGAAGGATTTTTGGCGTATGCATGGAAAGACAATGGAGGAGCCGCTATAACGACGAGTTCTATGAGCTGTACGGTGATCGCACCATCGTGAAGCGTCATGAGAATGGCACCGGACGACCCAGTTCGTATAGCCCTTTTAGGCCGTCCACATGGACAAAGGAGGTGTGGTAGGCCCAAACTGAGATGGAGAGAACGGCCGGGATATTGGTTTGACAGACGACGACACTAGACCGTGAGCGGTATCGAAGATAGTTGCAGCAGGCCAAGACCGCCTGATAAATAAATAAGTAAGTCTCATCGCCCAAGAGAGCTACTAAGGGTTTCACAGCTAGAAGGTACCTACCAACATGACCAGTGTATTTGATCATAAACCCTGCCCGCACCCACAAACGCATGGCATGGATGGTTTAGGTCCATTATAATCATTTTATTTTTACAGGATACTTGAAATACATTTTTAAAAAGTATTAACCGTAATACAGTTTCAATTAATCTGCAGCTAGTTTATACGCATTTTTGTTTTTTGTTGATTTTTTTGTTTTGTTTTGTTCTCTCTTGTAGGATTATTAATTTTGAATTAGTGTCTGTTACTGGTTTAATTGATAAGGGAAGGGTGTGGGGCTGAGGGCTTTGGGAAAATGTTTTGTTTTACCTTTTATACGAAATGTACCAAAAAAGCATTTTATACGTTTTTAATACCTCCTTCATTTAGCAGTTGCTTCTGCTGCACACTGTTTTCCTACTTCGCTCGACTTCCTGCCTTCCCTTATCAATTAAATGCATTGCATTGTCAATGTGTTGCGTGTGTGTGTGTGTGTGCAGAGAATAGTGTGGTGTGTGAAGCGAATCGAATTGGATTTTTAGAACATATGTGTATGTGTATATGCGTGTGTATGTGAGTCTCCTTTACTGTAAAGGATACACAAGTGGTGGGTTGCAAGCGAGTTGCAGTTCCAAGTGCCAGCCACAAATTAACTTAGCCAAACAATTGCGAAGGATGACGACGATTTTGGGTGTATAGGTGTGTAGGTGTATGTGTGTATGTGTGTATGTATGTATGTACAAACAGTTTTGTCACTCAATTGTCATCGCACACAGAAACGCACCTACGTCCATTGCCCGCCCTTTACCGATTCGGTAGGATCAACACGTGCTCCACAATTCTCCATTCGCGCTTACGGCACGACGACAACGAGGAACCATAAATATCTGCAGAAACAATAAATAATCGCTTACCACTAGACACGTGTAAAATGTGTGTGCGTGTGTGTATTTTTGTGTTAAGCTAGGTCGGAAAACTGATTTAAAATCAAATAACAAACAGTTTTACATGCAACATCCAATAGTGCAGCATAGTTGCGAAAGGAGTAGAGAGTTTTCTGTGGGCTGTTTTATGATGTTTTTTTGGCCTTTAATTTCGTGTTCCTTCTCCTGCACGTTAGCAAACGATAATTGTAAAACACGAGCCAACAGACTGTCCCATTGGCAAGGAGCATATGTAAATGCGAAGAAAATGGAATGGAACGACTAAATTATATTGTCCTGTCTCGTCGTCGCACCGAAATTGTCTCGTCGCAAGTTAAAAATTAAATCCGCACAACATACTCCTGCGATGATACCCTGTGGGTCATTCACAGTGCTTCGCGCTTCATTCACTAGCACATTTCATTAGCATTATTTAACAGTTTTCTTTGTTTCGCGGCTTGCATATTTGTCTGACGACCAGCAACATGAACGCGGGCGCATCATGCATCGTTTCGTCCCATGTGCGTCCACCTGCACAGCTGCTGTAGTAATGTATGAATGTTCCAGCATTGGTATGTGTGTGTGTACGTGTGTTTGTGTGTATGTATATATATATAATCTATTTACAAATTTTCGAATTCATTTACGCTAAGAGTAATTTTTTGTTTGTTTGTGGCCAAACTTAACTAGATAACATTTCGTAAACGTGTTTTTGTTTTTCGCTTTTGCTTGCTTCACATCGCAGTAGGCTGCTGCTGTGTCATTTTACGTTTTTCCTCAATCTTCAATCCTTGCGGTCCTTCTCCTTCCTTTCTTATTCCGTACCACATGCCGGCATAACGCGTTATCGTTTATCTTTCCTTTTTTTGTAGCGTTGATGAAATGTTTCACTTTTGGTTTGGATGCCCGTTTTTGGGGGCAAGAAAAAAGGATGTTTCCTTTGCAGTTGTAGCAGTATGGTGGCTCAGTTAGTAGTCAGTAAGGATGGGTAACAAAACAAAAACAATGGAAAACTCACAAAGAGAAACGTGTTTAGCGTTTACTAAGCTACGGTTTGTTTGTTTTTTTTTTATTTTTAATAATTTTGCTATTTAGCAATAGAGACTGTGCAATAGTCTAGTACCCTATTTGCTCGGAATAAATGGCAATAGTTTTGGAGCTTTGTCTTGCGGTTTTGACTTGTTTTATACACATACATACGTAGAGCTTGCTTTTGCTTTGCTTTAAAAGACAACAAGAGATGGGTAGATGAGTGTTTTGTTTACTTTACGATTACTTATCCAACACATTGGCTTTACACACATTCTGAGCAATGCCTATGGAGAGGAGTATATCAATCGCTAAGGTAGTAAGAGAGAGAGAGAGATAGAAAGATGCTGTAAGTGTGGTTCTAGTGTGCTGTTTCTGTATAAGTTTTGTTGTGCCACACTTCGCTTCAGTTACCCTTCATTTTCCGCATCATAACCCCCATATCGTTATACGCTTTCGTGCCAGGTTTAAAGAATTTCTTAACATTTATCTAGCAATAATTGCCTCCTGCCTCAATCAAACTACTATTACCATGCACGATCGTGCCGCAAACTCGTCCTAGAACAACGTTTTTTCAACAAATAGTATCAACGACAGGCAATCAGGTGTGTAGAGCATGATGGATTGGATCGCATCAAACCCAATTCCGGATAGCACCGTACATCTCAACGCTGCTGCTGCTGCTGCATGGATGGAAGATTGAAGAACGTTCTCTTTTTCTCCCCGAAACAGGAAGAAATGCTGTGCTGTGGTGGAAGTGATTTGCTTACAGGGATGAGGGCGGTGGAATCACAATCGGAATGAAGTGTGGAAGAAAAGGGACCTCTTTTAAGTTTTGTTTGTTTTCTGTTTATGTTTTTTTTTTACGTAAACTGTTTCAGTTTCTCAGGTATACTCAAACCCTTTCGTATAGTGCGCGCGAGTGTAATCCAATGGGAGGCACAAACACGCATATGCGCGTGTGCGAGATTAAAACTGAGCAGCAGAGTCTTCATTGTCCATTCCATTATGTAGTTTTAGTTTTAGCTTTTTGTTTGTTTTCTTCATTGCTCTTTTCATTTTGCTACCGTTTTTCACGTTTCTCGTTTCAATATGTTGCATCAAGTTTGTTTTCCTTTGCTTACTACTTTCGATTGCTTTATAATTCCAACCTGTCTGCCTGCCTCAATCATCATCATCATCAATCATCATCACTTGCCAGCCATTCTCAACCCATTCGCTTCTTGCAACTGTGTTACTGTTTGTTTCTTGCCACACTTCGCTTCACCTTCATGTATGTATTGTATTATCACAATTGTTTATTATTGCTGATGAATCTATTCAATCAACGTCATTTTGTTCAAACATAATAATGAGTGTATATACTTGAACGCCGCCTTGTCCTTGTTCTGTGTTCAGTGTGTCCTGTCGCTGTCTCCTCCTGCCACAACAAGCCCAGCCCAATATTTTGGTATATATGATAAAGTTTGTTTTTTGTTTGTTTCTGTTCATTGCACTGGACCGTCTATATATGTATAGCCTTGGATTAATGCTTTTTGTATTTTTTTTGTTTTCGTTCTCGTTTAGTATGTCGAGTTTAATTTGTTTCCGATTCGGTAGGATACCACATTAATATTGCAATCTTTTATCATCATTCACAAACGCGCGGTAGCGCGTTTTTTGTGTGAAGGTTTTGTCACAATGTGTGTGTCTGTGTGTGCTTTTTGTTTTTTTCTTGTTGCCAAACAAATGGACAATTCGCACTTATCATCAAACCCTGCGGGCGTTATGCTGCTTCCCTTCTTATTATTAGCTTGCTTTTGCGATACAATTCACTTCGGTGTTTAGGTTTTGCTACATTTTAGTTATCCTTCGTTTTTCGTTTTGTTTTGTTTTTTTCTGTTCGCCTTTGCTTTCGCTCTATTTCCCATTGCGTGGCGTGTGTGTAGATTTCTGTTTACTGTCTGCTGTCTCTGTGTTAGGTTTGCTTGCTTGATATGATATAAACGCGCTCAATATGCACATTTACTCGCACACACTCTCTCTCTGTTTGCTAAGTAAATAATGTATCATTAATAATGTATAAGTTTTGTATATTTATATTTATTATTAAAGTACGCCTTGTCCTTTTAATTTTTAGTTATGTTACTTTTTCCTTTGCCTATATACCGATGTGTTGTTTTTCTTCTTCTTCATGTATCATGACTATGGGCTTTCGTTCGTCTCGTATGCAGCTCCAACTACACACTGGGTTTAATGTTTTTGTTTTGCTTTTTAATTGTTTGAGATTGAAGCTATATCGAGATAAAAATTGTTTGCAAATTAGACCTGTGGAAGTGCAACAGGAAACTGAACTTTCCATTCTGTTTTGCGTTGCTAGCGTTGAGAGTCCTTTTCTTTGTGGTGTGGTGAGTAAATGGCTGATGTTTATTAAACTTTTACAAACTCACCATTGCCGTTCTTTCGGCTTGAAAAATGCCAGAGCTGTGTTCGATCCAGTAGATACCATTGAGATTACTTTTACTCTAAATCTGTGACTTGTTATTTTAACTAGTACGCTGGTGTGCTGGACTACAAGATTTGCAAGATTGATCGATGAACGGTGGTCATCTAAATCCAACGTCTAGAGAATAGTCAAATACGCACAATTAGAACTTTAAAATAACACTACCAACTATTATGTTCAATCGAAAAAGAGCAAAAAACTGCAATGTTATGATGCAAAAAATCACTTTTCACCTAAGTACCATGAAAAGTGAAACGAAAGCAGGCAGGCCGGCAAGCATCTTGCCATTGCCGGAATTAATGCTGTCAATGCGGCATCTACGTGACGGCATTATTCGAAGCAGGTCTTCTGTAGATTAATTAAACACGCGTTTAACACATACACATCGTGTCCTAGTGTAAGCCATTACCGAGAAACAAAGCTTAAACCGACACACGAGTGTTATTAACACTTACACGAACTCATCATCGTGTCCGAATCATACAGACAGTAGCGTACAATGCATAAAATTGCTCATTTGCTCGGTAACAGTGGTTAAAAAGGATATCGGTCCTTTTCACATCCAGCACACACCCCAGTGATATGATGATTAGCTACATCTTGACTGGACCTTTTATTCTCTTTGCCTTGCTGTCTCGGTGGGAAGAAAAGGAAACCACTCGAACGTAGTTCGTCCTAAAGAAAAAAAAGCTCCAACAAAGAAAAGCTGTCAAACATTCATTCGTAGCAATTTCGTGTGGTGACAAGGATCTACACTACTGTAACGATAAAAATGCATCAAGTGGGACGTAACAAGCAGATAATCAGAGCCCGATCCCTTCTGCTTCATCTCTGTTTTGCAACTTTTACAACACTGTACAACATACAGGGGACACAAAATACAAACAAAACCACCCAGCCCATCAAACACAATTGGACGAACCAACAGGGGATTAGATTTTTATCCTATCCTACTGTGTGACTAAAAGCTGCTTTCAGTGTATGCTTGCTACTAACAAAATCAGCATCATTCCACAAGAGTAACTAGGTTTATACAGTTGCTGACAAACCACGAACGTGTAAAAAAAATAATCTCGTTCATCACCTTTACAATCGGATAGGAATAGCATTTGAACGAAAGGACAGGATACGTTGGTCCCGGTAGCCTAGACGTTGGAGAGGAATAGAAACGCAACGGCCGCCGTGCGCTGCTGCAAAACGATAATTGAGGGGAGAGAGAACACAGAACGGTTGAGATGGGAGCATAAAATGGAATCTAAACGCAAAAATGCACAACCTAATGAAACCTAAGAGTATCGTTGTAATATTTTCACCGCTTTAAGTTGCGTTGCGCGCCTCTGCTGTGTTTGTGGTGTGACTTTCGCTGTCTCAGGAGTTTTGTGTAAAATTGTACGCGCATTCCTTCGACCGTCTGTCTTTTTCCCGTTCAGGTAAACGGTTTTAATGTGTTTCTTTTGTTTAAGCCTAGAGCGTCCTTACACTAATCAGCAAGCGTGATGGCGACGATTGACACATTCCTACTTTTGATTCCTGCCTCTTCCTAGCGCTCATTTAAATGCAAAGCACAGTCTGACACGTCCGATTTCGGAAAGTTTGTTCTTTTTCATCTGCAGTTTTTTTTTCCTTTTTTTTGTTCATGTCCATTTTTCGGTGCTTTTAGTGTTCATTTGTTGTAAATCGTTGGTGGATTTACCCCGTCTTATATCCCCCGGCGGAGGACCGGCAACTTGCAAAGATTACCGATCAATCTACAATCGCCGTGTATTGTTGTTGCTTGTGTCGCCTAAACCATTCCTTCTTCTCCCACCTTCGCTCATAGGGGTGTTGTGGTGGTGGTGTGTTGTAACATCTTATTTCAGCAGATCGTGAGCCCGTTCGTTAGCCGCTGCTATCCTGGTGGCGTTGGAATCTCCCTACGGAAGTCGATAGCATACATAGGATAAGATCACTCACGCACACACGCATTGATTTCGGTTGGGCGATGTGATTAGTGGCAATAGTTATTGATCAGTGTGGAAAAGTTGGAATAAAAAGGTGAGGTATTCGAAAAATCAATTATCGTTCAAGTATCAAGACTAATTTGGCAGTAGTTTCAACTACACGGTGAAAGATACAACGAAAAGGCAGTAGTTGTTGGGGTAATTGTTGAAAGACAAAAAGAAGGGCATTAGAAGCCGAAAAGATTGAGAGAGGATAGGAAAACACAATAAAACGTGCAGGCAATTATTACACTTCTTCAAATTTATTTAAAGGCTTTGTTTGTACCAATTTCATAATTCATTTATAATTGCCTACATTGTTTATGCTTAAAGTGTAAAAACAAAAGAGAGCTCAAAATTAAACATGGAATATAAGAAACAAAACAAATAAGAAACATAGTTTTGTATAAAGATAAAAGAGTTTGTAAATAAAAGCGGTGATCAGATTATTTTTAATGTTTCATAAACACTTTGTTTTATTCTTAATGTCTTTTGTGTGAGTCATATTTCCTTTCTGTTCTATTGATTCCGCAGCATAATATAATAATATCACATCCTACATATATATATAGATATAGATAAAAACGAATTGACATAAAGAAACTTATATAAATATGTTCCATTACACGCATAAATAGTAGTATTATTAAAAAAAAACAAACTAAGAATGAATATACATATATATGTGTAAAGAAGTAAGAAAACTACCAACTTACATTTTTCGCGGTTTGTTCGTTTCGATATCCGTAATGGAGGGAGGTAAAATAATAACGATAACCATACAAGTATATGTATATATATATATGTATAGATAGGTGTGTATATTGTATATATGCACTTGCTATATATATACTCGGTACCCTTTTTATTTGAGAAGCGAGTGCGCTTTTTCATTGGCCGCCTTTATCCTGTCCTCATTTGATGCGCCCTAGATTGTTGGAAGAGCATTAAAATAACGATCATGTCACATGCATAAACATAAACATAGGTATTCATATGTATATAGAGTATAGAATATAGTATAATGAAAGAGCAAGAGAGGTAAGAGCAATTGATTCTCAATCAGATTATTCACTGAAGTTGTACGCGCGAGGAACAAAAAGATTTTAAAACTAACGCAAAAAACGCTTATCGAAGAAAAAACGCAACAATGAATTGCAAAAAACCGATGGTGCGCACGAAACGGGGTCCTCTAAAGCAGCGTACATGAATGGAGGAGCACGAGATAACAGAAAAGAAAAACATAACTTAAAAACAAAACACTACTGCTGGCGGCATTGGTCTTTCTTTTTTTTTTTTTTCTTTTTACCGATGTTCGACATGACATCCATGGGCAAGGTAATCCAAGCAAAACAAAAGTAAAGGTCACCTAGTTGCGCTTTAATAGTTAGATAAATTGTTCTAACATTATTTCACATCGGAAGGAAACCCGGAAACTCGTACAATTTTCAAAAATTCTCGTCATATACTTCGATGAAGCTTCTTTTTGTGCAAGAATGGCAGCATCCCTCATAATAATAGCATAATTTTTAAGCAATTGCGTTTCATAGCAACGATCCGTTTAAGTACAGGTGATGTACAAAAGCTAGCTTCCGTTCACGAAACAACGCGCAGAAGCGATGAGGTCCTCGCGCCCTCGTTACACAGCTATTACCGCGAAAAGCGGTTGCAAAAGCGCACAAAACAACGACATTTAACAATGAAACAAAATACGAATAAGGTAGAGGATAAAAAAAAACAGAATTGAACGAAAACAAAACATATACATATTTGCTAACGTCTTTGCATTACTATTATTCTCTATCCTCACACACAGGGTTCCTCTCGTCTGGTTTCCATCATCGGTTTTGGTTTTCTCACTAGCGTAGCGAGAGAGCGTAGAACAACTTAATGTATCAACTTTGGCACATAGAAAAACAGTGGGCTCTACCTACCAAACGGATAGTTTTTATGGGTCATAACGGATACTTACTCCCATCACACACACACACCCACATTGGTAATGTTTCATAAGATGTTTTGGTAAGAAAAAAATCACAATACTCTACCGTTTGGTTGCGAAGAAGTGTTATCTGCCGCCAGTCGTGTAGCGGAAACCGTTCTACACCGTAGCTTTTGACGTACAACGAGTGGGAATAGCTAAGTTTTGCACCGTTAATAAGTGTGTGTGTTTATAATATAACATAAATAATGAACATAGCATATAGTAAAGGCCTTTTGCTGCTCTCTCTCGAAGCCATTTGCGAAACGCGGCTAAACTAACAACACATACCACACAAATGGATGAAAACATAATTAACATCTTTTGGCAAATACAACATACGTCAAACTCTACGGTGTTCTTTTCCGCCAACGGTCACACGACTAAAGTGAAACCTTTTTTTTATATAATATAGGAAACGATATTTCTCGATCCTTACTCGCACAGTCCGTGGGGATCGGCAAGGTGAGTTTACATGTTGGGGAACGGCGGGCTTGTCGTTTTCGTTTAGGAAGTTATATAGAAAATAAACAACACAATCAGCTAGCGAACAAGGATAGCGCAAAACGGGGTAATAGGCGTTAGAGAGAGCGTTGGATTATATAGGTCTGGAATATGATACAAAATCATAAAGAAGCTTGTAACAGAAATGCAAAAAACAACGTAAATCGTTCACTTTTTTTTCGTGTCTAACTAACTATCAAAGTTCCACTAGTTTTTTTTTTTTGTTATCAAAAACGGAACTCAACTACTCCTAGCGAGTAGGTTAAGTAAAGCTGTTTTCTGTCGGTTTATCATTTAGCGCTCTTGAGGAGTGTGCATAAAACTACGAGCGTAATAAAACATTACGCTTTCAAAACAACAAAAAATCTGTTTTTAAAACGGAAAGGAGGACCTTGGATGAATTTTGTGGGTCAAGATAGATTAAAGCAAAACCAAAACTCTTATTATTCTGTTTTCAATGGCCATAAAATGTCACATAACAATGGAAAGCTCATTTCCGTTTGTAGCCAGTTCTAATTCTGGACAGTTTGGCGTTTCCTTTTTGTAACAGAAAAACGTCGTACACACGCAACTTGACAGCTACACAAACATTTACTATAACACACTTCTCGATAGGTTCAGGCGTATAGAAAATGAAAGATAGATTGTAGATAGAGAAATTACAGAAAGGACGAATAAACGGTAGTTTGAACGAAAAAAGAACAGGAATGCACAGAGCTCGGGGGTAAAATGTAATGTTTAAGAAGGTCGTGGTGGTGATGGTTTCTATTTTAATCGAAAGCTCGGGCCTTTGTGTTGTGTGTGCGTGTGTGTGTGTGTGTAAACAAACAACAACGGGACACAACAGTATACACACAGAGACGACAACAACGCGTTTCAACAACAGAACATAGATACTTCTCCGCTACGCTCGGAATTAGTAATTGTTTAAAGAAATTACGAATAAAACTAGAACATAGTGGTACAAACATTACGTTTCAATACCGAACAGGATATCTAATCCAGAGACAGAGACAGACAGAGAGATAGAGAGAGAACTAAAGGTGGCACACTAATGGCGAAGAAAAAATTGTTTCGGAACACGTTTCTTTAACGTAATTCAACAAAAAAAAAGAAGAAAAACACAAAACTAGAGAAATGCGCAAGCACAAAACCGCTGTTTAGAGAGCTTATGTTATGTTTTTATGTTTATGTTTTCTGATTGTTTTGTTGCACATGTGGCTGCAAGTAGTGGTATTGTTTGGTAGATTAAGAAAACACCAACATATAAAACTAATACTCGTAAATTAAAACACAAAAAAAACGAACCAGTAGTAGGTAAATGGTAAGAACGAATGCATGTTTAACGATGTAATAATCTGATCAAAAAACTAAGAAAGATCATTCGGCTAATATGTATAGTAGAAAGTAGAAAGGGTCGGTAACATAATATGATGCTTCGCCGTTTCTTTCTCGTTTCGTTTGCACTTTCTCTCACACTCTCTCACTCACGCTCTGCTCCAAACACTCCCAAGGAGCGAGAGAGCATTCAGCGAGTTCGCAGATCGGAGCAGAAATGCGACCGGAAGTATTAGCCGGCGCCCGCGGCCACAGGCGATGGCAGTGTGTGGCGAGAGAAAGCCAACGAACAGGAATGAAACAGGACACTTACCTTGCGATTGATTCTGTCGATCTGTCTGTTCTGATTCTCCAGCTCGGAGCCCATATCGAGCGCCATGTTTCGGAGATTACCGATCATCGTGTTCACCTGTCCCATGTTCTCCTCCATCTCATCTTCTCGGGCATCGTTCGTGATCCTGCATTGTGAAAGGAATGCAAACAAACAATGTTTTAGAGGCACAGAAGCTTTCCAAAGGTTCGGCCATGCGGCATGAAACATTCCGGGTTGGAGATTAATGCAGTGAATCACAATGATAGTAGCACCACCAGCGATCCTGCTAACAAACACTGCTTTACGTAGAGATAATGTACAGATAGGGCAAAGAATTACCTTTCTAGGGCTAAAAGTAAGAATCACGTAAATGTAGTAGTTGCCAACCAAAGGCTATACTTCTGTTTGAGGAATCTTTTCCATTCCGAACACCTGGCGCAGAACGGATAATGTTCGCGAATTCATAATTAAGTAAGTAATTAAAGCTTTCTATTACCTTCCGATGTAACCAGCCTGCGGGCCCAATCCATTACGATCGTCCATTACTCGCTGGGGCTGATTGTTGACCACCTTGCCATCGTCATTGCCCTTCCAGGTACCGTCGTCCTCTTTGAAGGATGCACTTCTGCAATTTTAGAAAATTAACATTTTGTTAGCGAACGATTGAAATTACACAATTGGTGCACTATCATTAGCTTACTTGTTGCACGGTAAGACACAGATGCCGCAGCATTTTTCCATGCCACTTAAATTCTTCTCGGCTTCACGCATGTCGGCATTGATCTGGTCCATGCCCTCCTCGATTCGGTCCAATTGCTCTGTGATGTTTTAGATAGGATTTGTGTTGTTTTTTTTTTTGCATTTGCATATTTTAAAACACAGCAAAGATCATGACGATCGCAGATGAAGACAGAGAGAGAGAGACAGAGAGACGGAAATAGAGAGAGAAATTGCCAATTACGTTTTGTAAATTACACGAGTGGGTAACACAGATCACCGTGATTGTTTGTGACAACAATGAACTGGTAGTAAGTGATAAGTGAGCTGCTGCTGCTTATTGTGGAGGGTTATGAAATGCATTTTGTGTATGATTGTACATAGATTTAGAGGGTGATTGGATCGAAAAGGGATTTGATCTGTAGTGGATGTACGTTTTAGTGGGTACTGTGAACATTGTGCATTCAATATAAGGTGACGGCATACGGAAATTCGTTAAAAAATGTGATTTTATTTTGTTGCATTGAAATGATAGTAATGTATGAAACGATAGAACAAAACGTTTACAGGGTAAGAAGTGATAGCATAAATAGTTAACGTGTAAAAGTAGTGATAGTGGTGATAGTAATAGTAGAAGTAATAGTTGTAATAGTAGTAGTGGTAGTAGTAGTAGTAGTAGCAGTAGTAGTAGTAGTAGTAATAGTAGTAGTAGATAGAATATTAAATAGTACTATGTAGCGATAATATTTATTAGTATCGAAAGATAAGATTAATAACATTACTCGAATGTCATGCAACGTTCTACACTCTCGAGAACAAAAAAAATAAACAACGGAAAAGTTTAACAAATACGGAATTCGAAATCGTGTAAAAGGGAACATAAAAAA
>KZ064296.1:4219-19868 GCA_002091835.1 Anopheles maculatus | reverse complement strand
GAACCAAAGAAGAAGCCGAAGAAATTCTAGAATCTGTCACACTTTAGCTCATTTCTTCATTTAATAAAAAAAAAGCTGCTTTAACTATCGGACAAACAGAACAGAATATAAGGCTGCAGACGACGCAAAGTGCAGACGTAAAAGATAAAACTGTGCAACTTTGTTCGACAACCAAGAGAGTCAACCATTTTTGTTGAAAAGAAGAAGCGGTGACAAGAAAAAAAGAAGAAGCAAACTTGCGAATGAAACACACGATAAGACCCGTTGCCGCGATAAGGATTGCGCACAGTTCTGTCGAAAACACTTCAAAAAACAGGGTAGGGTTTCGCAGCTATATACTACCCCATAAAGACGAAGGATATGAAATTGGGCGTCACTTCCGCTCTCTCTCGGTTGGGTGCTGAGGGTTGATAAGGTCCCGCTTCGCAATCCGGTTGCAAACAATTTTAGCGCGATGTTTCACCATCAAACCTGGACTTCAACACTGCTAAAGTAATTGAGCAGTAGTGTGTGTAGGAACAAAAATTATCATCAGGAGTTATCTGTTATTTTTTGTTTGCATATAAGCAGGCACGAACTTGGACCGGAAGTTGCTAACTTTTACGTGTTATCGCAATTCCCGACGGTCCAGTTTTCTGTTACGAAAATAGTAATATGCTATAAAAAAAAAAAACATTTAAATTTAAATAAAATATTATTTTTTGTTTGCATATAAGCATGCACGAACTTGGACCGGAAGTTGCTAACTTTTACGTGTTATCGCAATTCCCGACGGTCCAGTTTTCTGTTACGAAAATAGTAATATGCTATAAAAAAAAAAAACATTTAAATATCCCATCTAGATGAGTCATTTTTGTTGTTACTATCCAGAATTCTGCGTAACTATTCCAATAGAAAAGCGTGAGGATACTACGCTCCCAGACAGCTGACGTTTTGGGATTAAGAGAGACTTAAATTCCTGAGCTATAAAAGGTGCTATAAAAGATCACAGCTCTGATGCAAGCTTTATGATAGTAGTTCTACGCATTTTTGAACTATTTTTAATCGTCAGTATGATTGGCTTGGATTAATCTTGATCGAAGACATTGAATACCAACAAATCTAGCAGTCATCCGTAAATTCTAGACTATTCCACTTCACGGAACGCATACTAACGCTTGATGCAACATCATTTGACACGAACGTGATACACCGCCAGATGTTGCTGAGATACACACTGGTTTTAGAAACATGTGTAAGCGCAGCGTCTGCACGCAGAAAAAACACGTACTTGCAGCAGACCAGAGCATCAACAAAAACACCCAAGCAAGAGAGGAAAAGGCACGGTAACTCAGCCCAGATGATAGTGATGACGAATCGGAATTTTGGAAAACCCAATCCACCCAGACTCGGCACATCCGGACCTATCGGCGTATCCTTCCCTGCTCTTTTTCTTTCTTTTTTTGTTGTGTGCGCCATAAACCGAACATGAGACCTTCGCTAGTTCTCTTTGCCTTTCCTTTCCTTTTACTTGAAAATTTGTATATGGATTACTATGATTTTTGCTTGCCTTGTGCATTATTTGGAGCAGCATGCCCAATGTAGGTATGCAGAGGGACATCACTGTCCTTTCTTATCTACGCAGATGATTGTTTTGTGAAAAATTATTAAGCCTCTCTTACCATGTAACCTGTGTTAAGCCAAATCACAGAAGAAGACATTGACGCGGAATAAACCCGTACGGTACTAATTATGTGCAGCGAACAAAACTTGTTGAACGTGAGCTACAAATCAACGCCAAAATAGCACGCGGTTTCACCTAGTCATCGATTTTCTGCGAATTCAGCGCCGTCTGTAATAAACAAGACGACCCCACATTCCACCCGCGGTTACTCGATTTGTTTAGCATCACGCGTTAGTGTGTTCAACACACATACGCTCGTAACAAACAACCACAATCAATCCCATTTGTGCGATCTACGTGGACCTACAACGTGAACAGTGAAAACGGAATAGCTCCGTTTCAGCCACACATGTAGTGGTTGGCGGGACAAAAAGAAATGCAACAAACAATGGGAAATCCAACAAATGTACGTACCACAGGCTGACGTCACTTGTTGAGATGATGATAGCAAAAAAAAAAACAACACAACCGAACAAACGATGACGCATCGCACCATGCGGTGGTTTGAGTGTCACGGCACACATATTGGAGACCCCTCACTCTCTACGGCCGCCCATCCTCTTCAATGTCGAACAACTCGTAATGCCTCCAACGAGCGGCGCGTGTTTGCTGGGCGATGAGTGCCAACATTGGCCGAGTACTCGCGAGCCCCAAGTGAAATCCAATTTCTCGGAAAAGGAACGCGCGCGTTCCGTGCTGTGGCTGCACCAATCGGAGACGAGTATGACGACATCAGCGACAATCGGATACGGCATGCCAACGTTACGCTCACTGCGAACTTCGCCACAGAATGTGACGCGTTTCAAAAAACGTTACGATGCTCTCCGATACGCAAACTTTAGGTAAGGTTAGGTTGTTGAATTAAATCAGATTAGCCGCGTGTAGTGATAGCTGGAGATGCAGTCTAACGAATCAAGATCTTTCAAAAATAAGCCAACTAATCTACCTTTTATAGCACATGCTTTTGGCACTATTACCGCGAGAAGGTTTGGCCTGCCATTTCTGGTTTCTTTAGCTTTGATAATACCCCTAGAGCCTCGCATATACTCACTAATATACTCTGAAACTATTTGTACACATTAAAAATTTATCTGAAATCGGAATGTAACCTGGAAAAAAAACACACCGAATGTCCAGATAGAATTCTGTTTGACGTAATCACAATCAATGTGAGCATATTTCTAAAGGTTGATATGTCCTGAAGAGAAATAAATTTTGTCTTTGTTCCTCTTATTCATTTCCTTTCATGTCAAAGATATCATAACATTATATATATATTTTTTTTATTCATATAGAACGGCCTGGCCGTATTGCTACATAACATTATATGTAATATTATATATATCTAACACTGTTTTTACATTTGTCGAACTCGCAGCGAACTAGGTTCGAACTTTTGATGAAACACAATAGAATTCGCATGTTCACAGATATCATAACATTATATATATATTTTTTTTATTCATATAGAACGGCCTGGCCGTATTGCTACATAACATTATATGTAATATTATATATATCTAACACTGTTTTTACATTTGTCGAACTCGCAGCGAACTAGGTTCGAACTTTTGATGAAACACAATAGAATTCGCATGTTCACTTGTTCGACGTGTGTAAACAAGTTCGCTTGCCCTCTGCTCTTCTTGCCCTGTCATTTGCCTTAAAATGTAAAAAGTTCTTCGAGTTCGCTGCGAAAGTTCCATCGCTTGCGGGAATAAGTTCGATAGGTATAAAAACAGTGTAAGAAAAATAATTTAGACATAGTTTTGCTATGGTGTAACTATAATTAGGTCTGAAGATACTATAACAGATGTAACTTCTTCTTCTTCTCTGGCACTACAACCTCTGTAGGTCTTGACCTGCTAGCAATTGCTAGCTTTCTGTGACTTAGTTATACCAGTAGCTGGATAGTCAGTCCTGCGTACGGGGAGGCGGTCCGCCGGGATTCGAACCCCGTTCCTGCCGTGTGAAGACTGGCGCCGCTATCGTATACACCACCGGGCCGCCCCGACAGATATAACAGATAGTGTAAAACACTGTGACTAAATAATAGTCTTCTTCTTCTCTAGCTCTACAACCTCAGTATGACTTGATTTTTACCGTATTTGGATAATCAGTCCTGCGTCCGTGGAGGCGGTCCAGACGGGATTCGATACCCGTACCTGCCGTGTTAAGACCGGCGCCGAAGAGAGATCAGAGTTGACTAAATAATATATTGTTGTCTAATATTTAGACAACTACTAATAATATACACCCGTTTGCAGACAAATACTAGCCCACCAAATGAAGACAAGATCTTTACCATATTAAATCTTATCCGGATGTCTGGCGTCTCCTTCTAAGCAGGACAAGTCTAAGAAACCAGAAATGTTTGGTCAAGACATCTTGAGATTGGAATGTTAATACAAAAGATATAATCGTTTTTATATCTCGTTGCTGTAAGGATCATATCCTTGTTATTAGATCTAATATATATCAATAACGATCCATCCCCCGTATGATTGCCAGATATAATACAAACTAACACAACCTGGCAAGTCGTTAAATCAAGCAGAAAAAAATTGTCATTTTTGTCTAGACAAAATTAAGGAACTATTCCATTAAAATTGACCCAGATTAAAAAACCCGATCGAATGCCTGCCGGATCGTCTCCCATTTTGCAGGACTGACTATCCAGCTACGGGTAAAGTAAGTCACGGAAGTTAGTAAATGGTAAACCAAGTTCAAGCTCTCGAGGTTGCAGAGTTGAAATAAGCAGAAGGAGAATTTTATGATCTTAGAAAATGGCGCCAATAACCTACCTTAATAACTTTTTCTTCAAATTGTTTACTTACCGGTCGAGATAAAAGGATATTGGATAATGCTTGCGATGGTGCGTTGATGGAAAGATCGAGAGTGGCTGGTTGTTTGTTGAGGTTACGTCCACTCTCGCCACCGTCCGTGACTGGAATTTCCGGCGGCATTTGTTGCTGTTGCGGCCTGGGTGTGGTGAAGCTTCTGGTACTATTCTGCGTGTTTTCGGTATTGCTACTATTGCTGTCATCGCTATCGAACTGCGAATGATCTTCGTACGCGCCTGATGCGGTTTTGCTGTGATTCTTCATCATGCGTCTCCTACCACTTTGGGGGATGTTTTGACGTTTCTTCCACCTTTCAACCTGTGTGGAAAGTGTGTTGGTGCAATCAATAACCGTCCACACATACAAACGCGACTATTGACCTACCTTCGCGCAGCACAACACGAGTTTTGGGGAACCTTTCCCACCGCTTGCAAGACTTGTGGTAACTCAACACTTAAACTTTTACTATTTTGTACTTTAACTAGTTGCTTGCTAACATACGGCCGAAGTAAATAACGCTTGTGTTAACTTCGTTTATCATACAAATGCGCCTTCACATATATGTTTGCTTCTCCGTTCCTCTATGTATTCTTCACTGTACACAGCCACAGCACAAACGCACACATACAGAGAAGACGTTTTCCAATGCTCGTAACAACCGTGAATGCGATTTCTTTGAATTTCGGCAGGAAATTGAGCAAAATTTAAGCAAATTCTACAAAACCAAACAGAATAGCACCAGCAACGTACGGATTGGCAGACATATATCAGTTACACACTCGAGAAACTACGCGTAATCGCACGTCATGAGAGTAAGATCATACAGGGAGAGTTTTTTTTTTGGTATGTGAGCCTGCCTTGTTACAAACATCTGACACAAATGATTCATCGTTATATCCGTTGTAGCGTTCACCAACACACTTGCAGCACTATGGCAAGGAAGCTGAATGCTTTTTCTCCCATGCAACACTGACACACCGCAAAACAACTTACATGACCGGTTTTGGACGATACGAGACAGAACGAGAGTATGCTTACGGTGGCGATGGTATGAAAGAGATGGCGTGCTATACGGTCGTACAGCATAAAATCCCCTAAAGGCAATCAGGCCTGCTACAGACTACAACCTTGTAAGTTCAATCATTTGCAGATCAAAAAGATTTTACAATTTTCACTTTTCAGAAGTGTAATTAAAGAAGAAGCCGCATTTATTCACATAAAATTTTATTATACAAACTTTTGTGACATAAAAGCCACAGTTGTTTTTGCTTGTATAGAAGGTTCTTTTTCCTGTCAGTGCTTTATTTCGTAACGAACCCGAATAAACTTGATTTGAGAAACGGATATATGCAGCAATACGTAAAAACTTTGAGCAATATCTGTTTTTTTTAAGGCTCCCATACAGTCCAAGAATGCAACTAAGAAATGAAGTAGCGAAATAGGTAACCGATTTGAAGGAAACTGGCATCACTACTAGTGTCAAATTTTGCAGCTGCAACATCAGCAGACTGAATCTGTGAGATGATATTATTTCGTTAAACGAACACAGATTTTCATTTCATGTTCAACAGATTGTTTCATTTATTTTCCTTGACTTCATTTTTCCCGTAGCTGTGAGTACTGGGACTATCTACACTAGTGATGGGTTCTCTGGAAAGTACCCACGGTTCTGCACCAGCTGTGGATGCTGTGATTCCACTTCTGAAAACCTTGTTTCTACACCTGCTACTACCAAATTTGACTACACGTGACCCTTAATTCGGTTGTCAGTTTTCGCAGCTACATTTCTCATTTTTCAAAATATTTCGAAAACTCTCTGCACCAGTTTGAGAGACACGGACACATGAGCTCAACCCCGCAAAGTACACAACATACGCTTATAAACTCCGCTGTACTGTCAAATGGCAGTAGAAAAAAAAAACCATCACTATGAATCCGCGTTACTCACATTGAACGTACCTTGCGGGGAGAAAATTTTCACCGAATATTATTTGTATTCGCTTGCGGGCTTACAATAGAGATATTTTGTTGCTGGCAAATTGAATGCAACATACAGCTACATTGAGCGTTGATCAATCGCGTTTGTTTGCCGGTGTATTTGTGAAGCAAAATCTCAGTTGTTTGGCTTTGCGGAGCAAACAAACATATTTGGGGCAACCCTTTTCGTTGCCGGTGGGTCCTGAAAACACCGCACACTTGCGGTCTGTGGAATGTGGTTGGCAAGGATCTGAAGCAACTCCACACAGTCAATCGCACGGAGGGAGAAGAAGAAAAAGTGTAGCAGCTTACTAGATCGTAGCTATATTGTTTACATGTTACACTGATACCTCACAATGAGGGTCATTACTGGGTCAAACAAACCATAGCCCTAACTACATAAAGACTAGTGTGAGTACCATTACCAGTGATTACATTCCAGTGGGGGAGTTAAACATTGTACCATCTCCATTAATCTTGTCGGTTTTTTTTTTGCAGTACAGTGTGATGAGAGCATCAACCACGGAGTTTTAACTTATCCGGCGTCCGGTTTTAATAGCAGTTACTCATTTTGTTAGTCTTGCAATAGTACGCATCTCTAGGTAAGTGTTGAGTTATTATATGTATAAATGTTTATATACAAAACTTTCGTTTGGACATGATTATATTTAATATACAATGTGCAAAATAGTTGCTACATCCATACAAAAAAGAAACAAACATGTAGTTTGTGGCATCATTCACCCTGAATAATGTACATCTAGTTGGTTAGAAGTGCTATTAGAAAAAAGATTTAATCAATATATGTTTTGTGTAGTTTTAGTGTGCAAAAGGGTAAATCGGTTTTTCATGCGCCTTTCGATGGCGATGCGGAAACATTTCGTCGAACGGTGAAAAACAAAGATGGCGTTTCTATTCGGTCGTCTTGCTGTGTGTATGTGTGTGCGTACAATAACGCGCTAACCATGGCAATTGTCACGCACACCAACATACACTCGGTCGCAGTATGTGAAGCGAACGCGCCCTCGCAGCAGAAGATGAGGTCACAAAACACGTACACAAGCGCGCACGGTGAGCTTCACACGACACCAATACGAGCGCGTTTTCGGTCGCAAGCTGCTGCTTGATGCTTGTGCATTCGCGCATCGCAGAAGACGTGCAATCGCACAACTAGTTTTACGTTGAAGCGGCGGTGTTTGCCCGTATGTAGTGGAATATTGGAATCAAATATTGGTGCCGCTCAGCATTGGCGAAGGTAGGCAATAGTTATAAACAGCGTGTGAAGTGTGACGAAAGGCAAAAATTGTGAAGCGTCTTCAAACAAACATTTGTCAATCAACGCGCGATTGGAACCGCTTCTGATGCCTTGTGCGATTCCTTAGCCCGCTTCGGCGGCGTGCACAACCGTCCAACATTGTCTAAATTGGTAAAGATTTCTTGAAGGTGCGTTTTAGGTACATTGAAACTAGTGGGATGCTAACAATTACCTCTGTCGTCAGAGTAAGTAAAGTGTGGCGTGTGGGAAGAGATATAAAATGGGGTACCTAATGAACAGCAACATAACCTTAACATTCAATTGTTTACACTTCTTCTTATGCTTATTTGCCACCCCCCTTGAATGGCGCAGTCGGCTTGCCTTTTTGCTTTAGGGGACTTCAATTGCCCTATAGCTAACGTGGTACACCGGGGTCCGGTTAGCGAATTGCTAAATGACCTTAATGCGACTATTTTACCGGCCCCAAAATTGTTTACATCAAGGGTACATTCACAGTTTTTGGCTCGCAAGAGATGATCCCTTGTTTATACGTATAGAATAAATTTTAAGTTATAGATTGTGTCTTTTGCGGCGTCCAGCCGTCATACTGGAAAATAAATAAATATAATAAGATTGTGTCTTTTTTCGAAGTAGAACAACATGGATAACGATTATCCAGATTTTTGAGACTACTAGAGCATAAATTGAAGCGCTTTTTTCGATCATGTTCATATGAAAGTTAAGAATGTCATATTGCTAATAAACTCACCGTCGCAATGTTACAGTATCAGCATTGTAAAAAATGTACGATTCTACAGTAATATTCGCATGTAGTTTGTACGCATTTGCTCTAATCAGCTACGGTTCCCGAGTAAACGAGAATTTGTGTTTCTTTTTTCCTTCTCGCCCGATGCTTGCGAAACGATTAGAGCTAATAAGACATGTTTCAGCGGCGAGCTTGTGACAACCGGGGCCATATTTTGCGTGTTGCGCCCATACCTGAAGCTGTGTGCGTTCGGTCAACAAGCTTTTTTACGCACTCTATGCGTGTATGTGGGGTGGGAGGGGGGGACAGATTGCGCAGAATAAGGATCAAAACGAAATTATTTGCTAGTCAGACGAATATACGTTGTAGGTTGGAAACGGTGCAATCGTTTTTAAGTGCAGCAAAACGAGAGAAAATACGATCGATCTGTGGATGTATATAGCCTGCAACCTGTACGCAACGTATGTGAAACAAATACCTGTAACAAGGTAGCGCAGAACCACATTCGTCGCTTGGCGTATACGTTTACAATACCCACTGTCAGTTCTTTGCCGGTTTTTCGGAAGATTTTTGGGGAACGGAGAATTCTCGCACAAGACACAAAACGCCACAACGAGCACTTGTGCAGTTTTTTTTTTGTTATATTTTATTGCCTCGAACAGGCCGAACACGTTTGGGGTGGGGAAAACGCATGGGCCCTTAGCAACAGAGTCGAACAGACGAAAGCAACATTGAAAACATGAAGCATTGCAGAAAACCCGCTTGTTTTCTTCTCGCAGCTTCAATCGAGGTTTATCCATACACACATACACGCGCGTGAACACGCACACACAGTTTCACCGGCACAGAGAAAGAGAGAGAGAGAGAGAGAGCGAGCGAGCGAGCAGAGTGTGTTGTGTGTTCTTAGAGGTGTTCGGTCCATTTGTTTTTCTTTCTTTCCGTGTCTGGCAACCGCGTGGTGCGCGTTTTCCTGTTGTGTCCAAGCGTTTTAAAAGCTGGGCCTCTTTTTCACCGGGTGTGTTACCAATAAGCTAGTTTATACACTCTACACAGGGACAGACAGCGAGGCGTGTGACGGAGTGACGAGAAATTTAGGGCATCAATTCGTAATTACAATTGCAAAGCAGCCCCCGGGAGTGGTGATGGAACTGCTCTTGTGATCCATGCCCGTGTGAACATATGTGTGTATAAAGTTGAACGCATGAGAATCCAGTGCAAGTGCGAGCGTTTAGCTCGAGCAATCGCCTCCACATCGATCAATAATCTCGTTGTTCCCGGTTACGATTGCCTGTTTCACCGTCACCAATATTCGATCAAGCTTTGCGCATTAACCCCCAGGTGTGTATATACATTGAAGCGGAGCATTAACACACGCACGCCTCTGTTTCCAAGCAACACACACTGCTAAACCGACCCGGAATAAATTGCGGAGTCTTTTCTGGTCTTGCCGAACATTCGCATAGATTTGTAACTAGCTCACAGCGGGACATATTGTTTATGGGAGATGTCAAAAACCTATTTTTTGCAGTGTGGTAAAAAGGTTTCTGCTTGCAGGATCCGTGTGTGTGTACACACGGCGGTAAAATAACCGGGACAATCATACCATTTTCGAGACACATATATACGCATACATGTATATCCATAAACTATCACGCTCACTCTCTCTCTCTCTCTCTCTACTCTGCCCAAGCTTTTTCGCAGCAAACTGAGTGCTTTCAGCAAATCTTTCATTAACCCGGCGTTTTTATCGTTTGGAAAAAAAAGATTTCTTCAAACTTTGGATGAAATTTCGTGTGTTGATCAAAGTTTTCTGTTTCGTTGCGCATAGAGTGTTGTGTGTGTGTGCCTGCGCTTGCGTGTATAGTACATAGTTGTGTTTGTGTTTTGAAGCAGCAGTTTCCCCCTTGAATATAGGTCTTAACCTCAATCTAGGATAGTTTTATAGTAATATTTGTACTCTAATGTAGCATCTTAATATCCTAGATGGTCACAATAAGTCTTGTACTTGTGTTCACATACCTACCAACACTGTCTCAGAGTTACCTGCGCGTTGTGCTGTGTGTGCGTACCGTGTGATGCTCATATTGATTGTTTATTTCATTCCCGCATAGAAAAACCTTTTTTTGTTCCTGCGGTGGTGTGTGCGCGTTTGGGTATAAGGAACACACTCTTCTTCGGTTGTGCACGCGCGCGCTATCGGCATACAGCAACGCTCCTGTATATGAATGTTTGCGACTGCCCGGGTATATGTAGTTGTGTATACACGGCATTTTGATTCCCCGACGAGCGAGAATAGGAAAAATATAAACAAACAAAAATAGTACCATTTGTTTTCTGAAACTCGTTGCTGCTGCGATTGGCCCTACGATTGGGGCAATGCGTCGTAAGACGTATCACAAACAGACACACACACATACTCGCGCTGTGTTAGAATTACTTGAATTATAAACACGCGAGATGAGAATAAATGTGTTACGTGACGTTTTTGACGCGAGAGAGCGTTACAAGGCATTATTTTTCTATTTTGCAAAGTTCACTTACACATTTTAATAGTTTATTTTCCATGCTCGAATCCGAATAAAATGCTTTTATCCGTAGCAAATTGTTTTTTTTTTATATATTTGGCGATAAACGTTGATGTGCTGATACTGTCACAAAATTTACCCGACCATAGTTCGTCCGGTTGCAGCTGCAAAAACAACTCATACTCTCTTGCACTTTTGTTTTTTCAATTGCTTATTTTTTATTGTACCTCCTTTACATCCGAGCGGTGGTGTAAAAATGGTGTGTTGGTGTAGGTAGTAGTGTGAATTGCCTTTCGGGAATGGCGTTAAAAGATACATGACAGAAGGAACCGGTATGCATAAGCCTCGAAATGTGTGTGTGTGTGTGTGTGTGTGTGTGTGCATCCAGGCAGGAAGATATTGAAGGATTTTTGTTGTGCTGTGAAGGTGCGATGTGCTTGTATGTGAGATCGATAATGATGCTTGGGAGAGTGGTGTGTAATAACCGCCTGCATTTTTGAGCCGGCATTTGACCCCTCGACACCGTAGCTAAAAGACTACACAAAATTACCTTATTGATAAAGTGTCGGCACGCACACACACACACATCGAACCATTATTTTTCCTTTTTTGATGTAAACAAATCGAGCAGTTTTTCAAGTAGAGCGCTTCACCACCATCCGTTGTGTGTGGTGTTGCACCGCACGATAGCAAAGCCGCGTAGCCTCTGCAACGCATCGGTGTGTGAGTCAGTCGTGTTGCGAGTGCCGAACCGTACGCATTCTTTACCCCTAGTTGGTTACCATTCGCACACTGGTGTGTACGCTTGTGCGATGACATAAGTGCGCTCCAGCTCTAGTTTTCTCGCCCTGTTGTTGGTTCATTATTTTAGTGCCTTTTTGGTAGTAGCAAACGTAAATTCCCCGGCTTAGTGGTGTATAGCAACGAGACTGGTGTGTAAAGCAAGCCGAATATGTAAAAGTAGTGTAGCAAAACAACTGTACTTGTGTGTTGTGTTACCAGGCAGCTAACTCTGTAGAGTGTCGATTTGTGATATTACTTGCCGAAGTGTGAGTACGAGTTCGTGTGCACGGGCAAAACAAAAAAAAATCTTTGCAGCGCAAGTAGGCCGTTTAGTCGTGTTTTACTGTCAGTTAACTTATGGTTAAACAATTTTTGAAAAGGAAAAAAAAATCGTAACAAATATCAACAATCAGCTAATCGGGGGGGGAAAACAACAATATTTTACACACACGGCCCTGGAAAACGCATTAAACTGTTTACACCAAACACACAAACACACGCTGAAATGTAAGTTGCACGCACACTGCTGCACATAATCTTAAGCAAAAATCAAATGCATCTTGCGATGCGTTGAAGCAGCAGCAGCAGCAGCTAAGCCCCCGGGACACAAAATCGAGAAGATGATGATGGTGCCTAAACGCCTCGGCTCGAACGGTACGAAAAGCAAGACCCCCACTGCCTTAAAGCGGTTTTACACTACCTCTGCTTATTATTTTTGTAGCCAGACCGTGTAAACGTTGCTTAATGAGGCTCACAATAACACGGTGACCGCTGCGATGCGCGTTGCTAATATCGAACCATCCCAGGTTTGATTCCTGGGAGAGCGGAAAAGTACAAAAGTGTACAAATTCTACAAGATTGCTTGTGTTTTGGAAAAAGATGCTCATCTACTCAGTCAAAAAAAAAGAGCATTAATATAAACGTAAAACATTGAAGGAGTGGGAATGTGGAAAAGAATGAAAAGCGTGACCAAAAAAACAAAAAAAAAACATAAGCCGAAACTCGCTGATTTGGAACATAATTTATAATTTGTGCGTCAGTACCGTACGCGCGCATTTGTGTGTACCAGGCAGGAGAAGGTTTATGTGTTTGTCATGTAGGATAATAAAAAAAACCCCCGTTGTATCGGTGTGTTTGTGTGTGCTTGCCCAGACCGGCCGGGAGTTGAATAATAAAAGTTGGGGCTGATGAGCATGAGCAATATATTTTGGAATTCCATCACCATCATCACCATCCACTACCTTCCAAACAAAGCGCATATGCCTTCTCAGAATTTTTTGACGTTGCAAGCAATTCTAATTGTGTCGGGGTTTTTGTTTTTTGATTGTTTTTTTTTCTTCGACACAAGTCCACTATATTTAACCCAACCTTGAGTATATGATGGTTTGTTGTTGTTTGTTGATTTCATTTTATTTGTGCGACACAATCTTCATTTTAATGTTTATTTTTCTGTCCTGGTCAATATATTAGCATACTTAAATTCCAATAATAGTTACTGAAGAAAAAATGACGATCGTTCATATGTTTCGGTATCATCTTTTACTGTGATTGGCTGACGGCAGCATATTTTTGTTTACATTTTAAGGGCCATTCCTAGGCTTAAAGGTTCTAGCGGTAGTACCTTTATTAAGAACACAAAACTAGCGTGCGATGCATTTTTTACACGCTATGCTACCCAAAACCTTCTTACTCGTACTTGCTTTAAACCGCGAAAGCACCAATGCCGGTCTGGATACACAGTCTGGAAGTCAGAAACATATGAATATACAAGCTAACAATAACGTTATGTGTCTACCATAAGGTCACCATCTGGATTTGCCAGAGTGACTTATTTTTATTTTGGCACCGCGCCTTTGGTTGATGATCTCAGCTGTGGCTGTGGTACAAAAATCCCTTTTGTTTTGGTTCGTTTGAATTCGTTTGCTAGGCTCTCGTGTGCAGTAAATGAGCTATATTTAATTTAAAAGCATATTTTTCGTAAACGGTCACGCATTTCATGTTGTTGAAATAATAGAACATATTGCTTGTTATTCTTCCTCCCCTTTTTTTATTGAAAAATGTTATTTTATATTTGTTTTTCTTACATATTAGCAAATGTGATATTGTTTTCATTTTCATTAAACGCTTGTATTCGAGTAAACGTGTAAACACGGCTTATAAGTAACGATATGGCAGGCCCGTGCGTGTGTATACATAGTGCTGAAAATGTAAACATAGCTGTCAACCAGTGTACTCTCCCATTCTGACAACTGCGAAGTGTTGTATCCCTCGTGCCGTGCAGAGCGAGCACTTGCTTTTTCACAACCATCTTTGCAGCTTCGGCCAAGTGTGGAATGTGCATTATTTGGTAGTAGTAAAATTTATAAAATGGTTTCTAACGCTAATCAAACGTTTCGTGCATTGAGCGGTTAAAAGCACATCTGCTGCGTATGCGGTTAATATAAATCGCGCAAAACCACGTGTGTGCAAGTTGATGGTACGTTTGTGTCTGCTTGTGTGGGTGTGTGTGTGTGTGCGTGTCTTTTCTTTTAAGCTTTTGGTGTGGTGTACGCTTTTCATCAGTGGGATAGCCATGAGAAACACATGCTCTGCTGACTGTGGAGAAGAACGCCTTTATACGTTCGTGCTTGTCTTGGTCTCCATGTTGCTGATGAGGTCACAGCGATTGTTGTGTCCATCCCGTGTGATGCTACATACAATTCAGCGTAGCCGTGTGGTACACCGATAGTCTCGCACACGTATTTCCAACAACGCAAAACCCGGAAAGTGGTCGCCTCCACCCTATGTGTGTGTGTGTATTTTGTTGACCCCTCCCCCTCCCCCCTTTTTCACGTTGTTTGTTCTGACAAACAAAAGACCGAATGACAGTCGCGCATCGGCTACGAACGCCCTGTTGCGACGTTCCACACTGACGTTTGTTTGCACGCTTACACACTTGGTGATGAATTGTTGGGTTAGCTTGGTTGCAATATACATATAGCGTAGCTGACAGGGGATGTTCATGCAAGCCCAGTGAAATAAAGTGCATGTAAAAAACCACCGCTCCTGGCACCTTTTTTCATATGTAGCGATCGAAAGTGGTGAAAATGTTGGGATCTCCATTACATATGCTCTCTCCGGTAGAGGAGAACCGTCCCACTGGCGAACGCATGCGCGCACGCTCGCATCTCTCGCGTATCTTTCCGCCTGGAACGCAAAATCAATTGGATATGCTGCCGCTCGGCACCACATAACACCGTTAACAATTGGTGTACGATGTGTGGCAACAGCGAACAGGGAAACCGCGATGTTGTTTTTAGTAGCGCGCGGCATATGCCTCCTATTAGCCCCCCAGTGCTTTACGCTTTTCAATCAACTGCGCAATAAGTTGGCAAAACTGTTGATACACACACGAGCCGTTACTAATGTGTGGCGGATGGAAAGAATTTGTTATAGTGTTCTGCAAATACCCATTTATATAGCAAAACTAAAACTAATGCTTACATGGTTTCTTTTTCTCTTCTTGTTTTGTTCTCACTTACAGTGTTGCAGCTTAAGGTGAAATATTAACAACCAGGACGTTTTGTTCACTCCCCGCGCTTACACAAAAGGTGATATCAAACATTTCTCAGCCACAGGCGCTTATCAACCGAACCACACCAGCGTGAAGGGAAAAGTAAAGTGTAGAGCGCCATACCCGAACTCGCCAACATTGTCGGTTTTCGGCGGCATTATACAGCGAAAGTGTGTTTAAAATTGTAAATACAGACAGAAATATCGACGTAATCCTTGTCCGTTCGTGGTTGCGCTAATATCCGCGTTGATTGGTGGGTAGTTTTCTAAGGCCCCCCCCCCACC
>LULA01016611.1:0-19873 GCA_002091835.1 Anopheles maculatus | reverse complement strand
ATGAAACGTGCCGCTTGGATATGGTATGAGATGACCGTCCAAAAACTACTAACCATCCTACCAAAGGGGGCCAGCCCACGAATGAGAAACATATTTCACATGTGTGCAACAAGTGGCCGTATTGTGAGTGTGTTTTGCGTTATTTTTTCTCTCACAACAATAGAGAATGAAAAGGATACGGTGGTACGCGCGCGTGTGTGTGTGTGTGTGTGTGGATATAAATTTCCGTTTTGAATGCTAAAGAAGTGATACGTGAAAGTTGTTTTAAAATTGTCATGTCATCAAAGATTGGATATAAGATGGTTTGATACTAAAATTGGAACACAAAGAGCGAGTCACATCGGATAAGGTAGTGGACCATGTTGTGATGGACGGTTCGATAACAGTTCGCCAGCAGCTAGGGTGTATAGCAGCAATCGACAGAAAAAAAAACCTCCCAACTCCAATGAAAACACGTTTCCAGCAATGAAACGTGCCGCTTGGATATGGTATGAGCTGCCCGTCCAAAAATTCAAGCGATGAAACGTGCCGCTTGGATATGGTATGAGATGACCGTCCAAAAACTACTAACCATCCTACCAAAGGGGGCCAGCCCACGAATGAGAAACATATTTCACATGTGTGCAACAAGTGGCCGTATTGTGAGTGTGTTTTGCGTTATTTTTTCTCTCACAACAATAGAGAATGAAAAGGACTAAGTATGATGGGCGGTCATGGTAACTGACGACGTTTTCAGCTGATGATGGTAATAAGTTGGTTGGTTCCCCTGTGTCCGTGTGTTGGGTGAACCGAAAAGCGGTTGGTCACGTTCACGTGAAAGATACCCTCCGTGTGAACCGGTTAACGCGATACGAGCGGTACTGATCGTCCGGATGATGATATTTCTGTCCACATTTCCCTCCGATGCATCCGTACCCGACAGCGGGATGTTGGTGGCCTCAGTGTATGTATTTATTTTTCACAATCTTATTTGTACGCGAGAAGTGTGGTTTTGGAGTTTGTTGGATACGTGCCCATTTGCTGAGGCCACAGGGTAACGCAGCGAGATGGACTAATAAAAAAAGAACTGTATGCGCTAGGACCACAGTGAATTCCGTTCTAGGCTTTGTGTACCGACCGGGTGATGAGTTTTATGCAATCTTGTTTGAGTTGGTTTAATTGAAATGAAATTGGAAACGACGAATGTAGTTCAATTTCTGTGTTGTGTTCCAATAGAAAATGGAATATGCTAAAGGACGGTTTAGTTTTTCAATCACATTTGTATAAATTACTTACTTATACTTCAAGAATCTTATAAGGTTTCGTAGACGACAAGAAATTTAAAATCTTAATCTTGAACCAAAGGAAATATTGGAAAAATTTCAACATTTCCTTTACATACGCTGTTAAGAAGCTGAAGTATAGTTTAGCATGTAATAAGTTGGAGAAAGCCTAGATTATACCTAAAGATAACATAATATTCAAAGAGTTCTAAGAATTGGAAAGAAATCCATTTGCAGAGTGTGCACGTTTGATTAATTGGAAAAAATGGAAAAATTGTTAATTTTAGAAAGAAAGGTATAAACATTCAAAATAGTCGAGTAAGTCCAGTTTAATCCTAAAACCTAGAACGATCAAAGCTCGTATAGCTAGTTCAATCTAATCCATTATTACATTGATTGTAATATTAACACGAGTTATATTAGAAACGTTCGAACAATATTTTTGCCACCTTAAAGTTCCAAAAATTGTAGCAAATATAAAATTTGTTAAGTATTTTTTATAAATTGTGATTTTTTTAAAACATTTTATCTGTAATGAAATTGTATGTCATTTATCCTGCTTTGGACGTTGATGGCAAGGTGTCTTGGCAGATGTGGCCCCTTGGACGACGAAACCTCTTCGGCTAAGAGGTATCTTATTATTTGAGGCCCCTTTTAATGGAGTAAATCTGTAAACAGATACCCACGAGACCTGGGGCAAGACCTATCCCCTGGGTACTGCCAGGTTTTTACTGCCTAAAACTTTAATGAGCCTTCGCCTAACGTTTTCAAGTTACCAGCTAGGGTATTGCTTCGGAAATGAAAGCTATAGACGTTTTATATCTCGAAGTAGTAGTCGGGCGACTTAGCTTCACAACCACCGCTGGCTTCTGGAAGAACTAATGAGATCCTTCCAGCATCCAACGGTAATCTACTGCCTGCAACGATAGTACGCTCCTCCATAAGAATACTAGCTACCGCTACTGTATAAAACCGGAGTTACCGCTAATGGGACGGATTCTCCGGCTGACGTCTGATAGAGCACCTGGACAATTTGAGTCTCCCTTTCGACGACCAGAGACCCTCAAAACACCGAAGACTTACGTTGGTCCAAAAGACCTCTGGGGTTTCATTCCACTTGCAACTATTAAAATGTCAAACAGACCACTTTTGTTCGTATTTTTACAGAAATTTGATTAGCTCACAATTATTGTTATATTATTTTTTGTACATATTTCTATTGCGCTTTGTTTTGATTCTGCCTACAAATGTACAACATAATGCAAAAGGTAAATGGCCTCTATACCTTTAACTGTAGCAATTTCTGCACTGTTGTCTCTTCACTGAATTTTAAAAGCTCAGTTCCCAGCGTCTTTGAACGTACTAGTGAGCCGAATGTTTAATGTGGACCTCGGGTTAAAGTCTTATCTGAATGAATTTACAACCAATTACAATTTGCCCAAGCCTACAACCAGATCTTCCATAACTTCCATTCTTTTTATCACTGCGCAGATAAACTATCCAGCCTAAAGCGCTTCCTTCGCAGCCTCGGTGCTCGATATGCTAATGAAATGTGATACGTAAGGCAGAGCAGTATAAGGTAGAAATAAAACTAATCCAACTGGAAAATCAACCAACTGGCCGTGAAAAGACCCTGTCGCAGACAAACCTTTTTGTTTTGCTTTCCCAAAAAAAAGGAGAAACAAATACGTTCGCGCCATACAAAAACATTTTGAACGTACCGTGCGTTATCTGATGGATAAGATACAGATACTCGCTCACTTAAATAACTAGTCGCTTTATTCGCTCGACATGCAAATGAGCCATATTTGTAGCACGCGCGACACCATATAAAATGTCCGGAACGGGACGTAAATTATCGCGTGACGATTTAAGGAGCGCAGTGTCAACGACGATATCGCCCAACGATGGCACACCCAACCGCATCGGGTCGAATCACCAGGGCCAATGTCCATAAGCAGCACCGTGCCTACTGCTGCACCCTGTAACGATGAATCGTACATTCTGTGCATTTCCCCATACAAACAACCGTACCGGAGCGTACTTGCAGGAGCGCCAATCGTCCACGATGGATGTCACGGGGCGCAACCGAACCGACAGGGCGTCACTGAAATTCGTCCCGCTTGTGTGTGTCGTTTTGTTGTGCGTGTCGTTCCGCACGCGAATCGTCGTAGCACATCCCCGTGACCATAGGGCAGCGAGCGTACAGCGACCGGTGGAGGACACCGAAATTGGACAGCTACTGAGCAATCTTGTCGAGACGAATCGGGACGGAGATGATTACAGCCTGGAGGAGGAAGAGTCTTCGGGAGGGATGGGTACATCGGGCGGTAGTAATGGAAGCGTGGCGGCAGTACAATCACCTACCGGGAGCCGAACCGGGCCCGACCGGGTGCACAAACGGAGTCTCAGTAACCTTGAGATTCAACCGATCAATGACGATACAAACTACACCGTGTACTATGTAGGTGTGCTGATGGCCTCGCATCTCGGTAGGTTTCACTCGGTGGCAATAGAGGGCGAACGACGTATTTAAATGGTCACCCTTCTCCATTGCTTCTTTTTGCTACAGACTCACCGTTTGATCTGGAACGCTGTGGACCGGCTATCGATTTGGCGCTGGAGCTGGTAAATCAAAGTCTCATGAAAATGCACAACGTTCGGCTGAGCAAGGTGCAAAGAAGGTAAGTGATAGGCTATGGTGCTGTTATTGGAAATACTGTAAGGGTACGGTATTGATTTATTTGCTTGAAGGTATAGTAAGGTCAAAAAGGTACAATTTAAAGACATTTGTCGAATGCATGGGATACAGTATAAACTTCAAGAATTTGCATCATCTTAACCAATGATGTTGGGAAAAGAATTGGATATAGGTATCCTAAATAAAAACAAATTGGATGAAATAAGTTCAAGGAAAGACTTTGTAACTTCTTGAGCCACAGACTTCTACCCAGTACAATGATACTGTTGTGACTCATCAACTGACTTTCTTACACGAAATTATGCGATATTAGTTTATTGATTTATTTTTAGTCGTAGCTAGACATTAAAGTAAAGGTTTACCTTAAAATATTCAAGGATTTAAAATATTTTTATTATTTTCGTTGAGGCGATTGCGCTGTTAGTTGGCACATTAGCTATGGCAGTCGTTACGATGAGTGTTGAAATTTTCTAGCTCTTTTTCGTATATCTTTAAGATAAGCTACAACTCCGTCTAGATCTCAGAATGATTAAAGTTATCTGAAAGAAGTCCTTTAATGCCTTACGGTTGACGACGCATCAACAAGCCCAAAAATTATTAAAACAACCAGCATTTGCTCATTCTGATTGAATTTGAACGACTTTGAGAGTTTTGGGAGTTGGTCTTGAGTTGTGTTGGGCAATTCACTCTCAAACATTTGAGAGTTGAACGACTTCGTCTCTGATCAAATCAGAAACGGATACTCTGATCCTTAGATTAAAGCTTCAAAAAATTAAAGTTACTAGGCAATAAAGCCTTGATGTTCAGGCGCTTAAGTTTCTGTTACATTTAAGCATCACACATCACTCTTGGGCGTCCTGAATTTGTCCCCTATTTGTCTTCCTAAAGCTGTAAAGAAACTCCAAGCAGGTATATTGTAGTACACAAAACATCAATTGCAAGTCCTGTACTACAATATTTTGTCTGTGTCTAAAGAACTTTCTACAACAGACGACGGATAACTCGTAAGGATATCTAAAAAAGATTTGTTTTAATCAGATTTTTTTTATATGCTCCTGAAGTTGGCATTTATTTGTAGAGTAATTGAAAACAAATTTAACAACCTATTTCAATATCAAACACAGCTTCAACCATAAATTTATCGGACCATAAAATAAACCATAAAGGCTGTCGAGATTTTAGGATTTTTCCTTTCTGGAAAAACTCCTCCAAACATGACCCTCCCCAAAGTGGTATGCAAATTTGGCAAATCTCACTGTTATGCATTGCATCAATTCAACACGTAGCAGCTCAAACACCTAATCAAGCTAACCCACATTCAACTGCGTGGCCCGTGGGTTTCGGGATTTTTATTTCAACCATGGTTGGTTGTGCTGACGACGTGCTGAAACGATCACATGCAACAAGCCTCATCAGCACTGGGCCACTACGTGCACGTGCGCTGAACGTGAGCTGTTTGTAATGAGTAAATACCCCCATCGTCTGTACCGGGCTGGAGGTACCGCTCAAGCCGAATGCGTCTAGTTCGGTCTAAACAAGCGATATGTTGACAGGCCGATCCCGGCCGATGCGTCTTATCGAAACTTCCAGCACAAGATTAGCACTTGCGATGACATTTCGGAAGGTTCTCGTCTTGCGTACCGTCACTGTCTAGGTGCTTCATGCGCTGGCACTCTTTATGCCGTCGTCTTCTTCGCATGTCCCGAAATGTCCTTCAAATTCTTCCCGCCTGCCGGGTGGAACAGTTGTAGGTCATCGTACGTCGCATGATGGGTAGTAAATAAGCATACTTATGTAAATTGTATGTCGTCCGTCAGCCTAACCCGACGCTCTGCTTGTAAAGCATAACCCGTACTCGCAGTTAGCGAACAACACACAGTCAATTGCGGTAGTGGCCATTCTGCAGTTTTCCACCCACCAACAGTTCCCGCAATCCGGTGGCGCCAGAACGAGCTGACTGGAATTAAAAAGGAAAGTCAATTTGTCTGTGAAAACAAAAAAAAACTGTGCAACAAAAAGAAAAGACGCCTTTCGCCGTAGAACCGCATTCCGTCGTGGTGGGTTTTTGTTTGTGCGGTCCGTTGAAGTATGCAAACACCGCCAGCTGACACGTTCGAAGCACCCCAATCAAACTGACCGGCCCACCGTTTCGCCGTTTTGGGTTTGCTAATCCTCTTATCCTTCAGCCGTATCCACAGGGCAATTAAATGACACCAATAAAAGCGAGGAAAGGCATTTCCCGGCCAGTATGCTTTGTTTGTGTTGTTTCGACTTTTCCGCAAGAACGTTATGGACCGTCGTCGTCGCGTTCACATTAGCACCTTGGGGCTTTGGGAAATAATATCTTTCGGCGAATCGTCATCAACGTCTTAGAAGAGGGTGCTTAATGGAACTATTTTATAATGTTATTTGTGGATTTTTTTTATTATTCATGTTCTTAGTCGAGTAATATTTGGGTAGGCGTTATGAAAGGATGAGTTTTTAAATGTTTATTGTGCTTTTGAAATGCAAATATGTTGGTGTATTATATATTCTTATTTGGAAGAATTTTAATTAAAAAATACACTATTAAAAGTGTAACCAATTCTTATAAAAGTGCAACCAGTTCTTGGTTAACTAAACCAAATTCGATAACTTACTTTCCTTTGTTAAGATTTTAAGGTTTATTCGCTCCGCTTGTTTCTTTATGTTTGCTTCCATAATCGTTGACTTTTTTGACTAGTCTAGCACTAGCACTACCATAAGCAGAAGAATTAGTAATTCTTCATATAAAAGTCCATGAATGGACGTTTCCTAGATGCTCTAAGACTCCGAGTTTAACTATATTAAAGGGTTTGATCCTATGAACTTCAAATTATAATCACGTATCTGCATTTAATTCTAGTTATCTTAAGTAGTGCGTAACACTGCAAATTTTACAAGCATACTTTTTCAATCTAAATTAAATTTTTCAAGAATTTATAAGCATTGATACTCGCTCCGAAATATCTACTTTTTTCAATTATTTCTGACCCTCAAAAGATCTAACCTCAACTAGAACGTAATGGCTATTTAACTTACAAAATACATACTGTCATACATCTTCTGAAAAACTATGCAGTGTTACCTTCAGCAGGTAAATGTTCATGTAGTATCTCTGCATAATTATTAAACTTCAATCGAACCAAACAAGTCTGCAGAATCGTTGTGTTGTAAAACATATAAATTGACGCCTTTTTACATCTTCAAAGATTCTATACTTAGCAGTAAATAAGTAACGTGTAGTTTGAAGTAAAAGGACGTGGTTTGTTTCTCATGATCAGACGAATGAATATCTTTCATATTACTTTCTACAAGTCTGCAGATCACGGAGCTCTGTTAACTCAACGGAGTGATCATTAACCAAACATAAATATGTGTACGCTTTACTCGAATTATTTCGACAGTGATTGCAGAAATTCAATCTGCTCTCCAATAACACTGCTAAGTCTCGTTTAATATATGGACAATATAATTTAATCGTTAATCATTATTGGTATTAAAAAATATATTCAATTTATTTATTTTATTTCACTGATATAAATTCTGCCTAAACAAAGCTAAACTATTTTAAAATAAACTTAAGGAAAGGATAGGGAATCATAAACTATTTTATATTTTTTAGTAGCAGTACAACGCCAAGAGATATTTTACATTTGTTATCGTAAGGTTTGTGAGGATACGCCGTATGTTTTGGCGATAGTTTTGCAATATTTTTAAATTTTTGATACCGAATATAAATTAAATTTTATTTTTATCGTTTTACTGATAATTTATCGTTGAAAATTGTCAATATTTTGCACATATTTGATACACACATAGCTATTACATCTCAATCATCCTGAACTTTTTATTATCAACTTGCTATAATGTTTCCTGATTTGCTGATACTCGAGCAAGTCTTTCTGCAAAAACAAGTCTACACAGAAGTAAATGAATTGCTTTCTCCCCAGTATCAGCTTGTGCATAAACTTACTTACCTTACTTTACTTTACATTCTAAAAAGTCAAACCTCACTAAATAATTTCTGCTTTGGTTGGAAAATCAATTCTCTTCCCCATCCATTCACACACCTCCAAATGAATATCAATTACATGATGCTCTTCCGGTTTCTTCCACCCTCAGCTACGCTACCTGTTCCGGGTCGAAATCACCGGGGCTCGCGGCCGATATGCACTTCAAGCATAGCGTGATCGCCTTCATCGGGCCGGCCTGCGCGTTCGCGCTCGAACCCGTGGCCCAGCTGGCCGACTACTGGAACACACCCATCATCACCGGCATGGGCGATCAGGTAAGTGACCCGCAAGGACAACCCCTGGTGCTGTTAGCCGTTGCCTTTCACCGGGTTCACAGTGGTGATTTGAAAAGCAAATTTATTTAATGAATCACCACAATTAGTGTTTAATCTACCGTTAAGCAATCAGCGGGGCTTGATCCTTGGCGATTTTGCTAGCTAGCGTCTTCGGCATGTATTTGCGTCGTCCACGGCGATGGTCATTTTGTGCGAGCTATTCGTCCTTCGGTTGTTTTTTTTGTCTTTCCATCAGCGATGAACACCCATTCTTGGGGCATTGGGTAGGAGGAGGGACGCTCATTTATCGTTAGCTTTTGGTCCGATAATTTCCTGATTGGTCCGCTCCGTGATTCGTTCGGCCTTTATCTTTGCCCATTAAATGTCATCATGTCGCGCGGCACAGTCAACAGCGGCCGTCGTGTCTTTTTGATGTGTCTTTTTCGTTTGCGTTTCTCCTTTTTTGTCTGGATGGAAAAGGATGACGAAAGAAGAGGGTAGAGTTTGTGCCTGCTTCTATAAATACATCTTAATTTCCCTGATCGTTCCCGCGGCGACTGGGATGCAAGTCGGAACGGATTGCGTTGATGCTCCATCGGAGCTCGACGGAATGTCCGATTCGTTTTGATTGCTCCACACGCTCCACAAGGACAATCCCTTCCGGCAGTAATGGTGTGTGTGTGTGTGGATAGATCGCAAAGAATGATTGTTTCCAGGATTGCATTTCGCTACCAATCCAATCCTCTTTACCCGGGGACAATATCTCGAGCGAAAGGATAAGTTAAGTCTAATGGGGCAGAAATGTATGCTCGAATGATTGCGAACAACTTTTTCGTTTTGTTCGCTTCATTTTACTTGACGCTCGTCTCTCTGTTTCGATGCGCATTATTGCTATGTGGTGGTCTCGCACAAACAAAAGACAACACAGTAAGTTTGTAGGAAAACGGAAGTGAACGTAAACGATCAAACGGTTCCAACCGCCTCTTTACCATCGTCGCGTGACGTGCAGATCGTTATTTTATTAAAACAAGAACAAAAAATGCGCCAACCGTTTAGCACTGCATATAGTGGGGTAAAGTCGTGAGTCCACGAATATCCTCCCCCCGTTTCTGCGTCTCGATATGCAGCCATGAATGTGAAATTTTATGCGCATAAATACATAACTAAAGCAGTATGCAGTGGCAGCTTACTGTGCAGCATTAAAATGCCGGCCGGTTGCTGATGGAAGATGTCGCATTGTAGTTTCTATATTTCGTGCTTCAAGATGAGAAAGGAAAGTTCCAAAAAGTTTGTTCGTCGAGAAGATTGTAGATTTCGATTTTTGCAAACATTTTTAAAAAGAAAGTGTGAAAACAAAGTTTATACCAGATTCCCGTTCCCCATTTTACTAATAGTCAAAGACATCGATACTTGTGATATGTTATTAAAGTAGATCGCTTGGTTGCTAACACACCGAGGTCAAATGCCATCCATATCGTTTTGATGTATATAGAACTGATCATCCAGAGAAAAAGGGTAAATTAATTCAAGGAAGCCATAAATGGCCTGCCGAAACATCCCAGAAACCCAGACAGAGACAAACATGTTCCTATATTTTCTGTATATTCGTCTCATAGCTTGAGTTTAATTGACTTTATGCTCTATTGAGTTTATACAGAACCATTCCAAAAACTAAACAAATTACACTTATTTACTTATCAGCTTAGATTTGTGATCTTGGCCTGCTGCAACAATCCCCGATATCATTCACATAAACGTCGCGACTTGATCTCTAGGACTGTATGAGCTGGGCCGTTTGAAGGATCCTCCATTATCCTTCCATGTGCACGGAGCTTAAAATCCTTCTGAGCAGCTTCCTCTCGAACGCGGCTAAGAAGGGTTGATATCGGTGATGATTTTTGATCGGAGGTCCGATCACCTATCCATAATCAACCTTTCGCCTCGTTAATCATCAACCCGTTTGCAGTGAGGTCTGCTAAATACTTTCGTAAGCTTTTACTACGTGGGACAGCCTCAAACTAGTGAAGTCTATGTCATCAGCGAATACCTCGGTATGGATTGAATTATAGACGATGGTCCCCAAAGCTGCCACCACCGAGTCTGGGATGACCCTGTGTAGCGCCGGATGGAAGAGAAGACAGACAAGCTCATCTTCCTGTCGTTTGGTGGTAGCAAAGATGTTGATCATAGTAATTTAAAAAAAAAACCAGATAGTTTTACCCTGGCTAATCTGTCGAACGCGGCTTTAAAGTCAATGAAGAGATGGTGTAGCTGCGAATCACCTCCAGGATTTGCCACATTCTGAAGATCGGGTAAATCTCTGATCTACTTTTCGGAATCCTCGCTGATAGTTTACAACTATATCTTCTACGAATACAAGCTAATTTTGTAGTATTAGGGTGACTATCTTATAGGCTATATTCAACACCATAATACCCAAGTAGTTGCTACACTTTAGCCTATCTTATTTCCCTTCTTATGTATTTGAGTGCTGAAGATTTCAATCACAATGCATCGATTCGCCATCCCATACTTCAGCAATAATTTGATGGAACTGATCCTCCATTTTTTATCAGTTGGGTTAGTATTCCGTCGGTGCCAAACTTGTAAATAAACTGCGAGATTGATTGAATTTCATAAAATAACTATTTACAAAAGTTTACTTTCGTAGGATTTAGTTCTAGTTCCAGGTAAAAGGGAAAAGAGCTTTATTTTTCCTTCATCCAACATAATCTTCCGAAGGAAATAATCTTTAAATCACACATTAGTACATCCCACCACTCGCTACGCTTTAATAGATATTTCCGTTTTTCTCTTCATTGCTTTTACGACAACTGTAATTTGTGCTGCACCGATGCGCACAGTCACCTTATTCCCTATTGCTGTAGTTAATTGGACAGTTTTATCGTTTAGACTACGTGTAAAACTCGTAAACTTGCTCCTTGCAAACACTATCGCCTGCTTACCACGGTCCCGGCAAACCCTCTTGCACCGTTAATTGGCAGAATCCCCTAGGAGCAGCAAAAGAAAGCTTTCCGATGATCTGATGAAGAAAGAAAGCGAAGGTGTCAAGTTTGAAGCAAGATTTATTCCCTTTTGGCACCTGTGCCACTATTGGCAGAATCCCCTAGGAGCAGCAAAAGAAAGCTTTCCGATGATCTGATGAAGAAAGAAAGCGAAGGTGTCAAGTTTGAAGCAAGATTTATTCCCTTTTGGCACCTGTGCCACTTTCGAAGTGGCCATATCGAATCGCACCGCACCGGTTGACCTGTGCCTCCTGGGTGGGTGACCCACAAAGCTCAAGGGTTAGGTTAGTGCGTTGGTAGAAGGGGAAAATTATAGTTCCCTTGCTAGCGATTCTTCGTTACGTTCTGTTTTCTCCAGTTCTCCAGTTCAACGTTTTTTCGCCCTCAATATCGATGGTATCGTACCCTGTCCTGGGCTGGCGAACATTGTAATCATGCCTAACAGATGCCATTTTGACGTTCTTTCCTTTTGTTTGCCTCCCAACCATCCTTTCTAGCCACCATCCGAAGGTGAACTCTCGGTGACATCCGGCATCCTGGGTCGATTGAGCAACAGGTGGAAAAACGATAGCTCGGTAAGATGTTGGTGAGCGTGGTGATTTGCACTTTAGCGTAGATTGGGAAGGTTATTTTATTTCTGGTTCACCGTTTCTCCTCTCGCCACCAACGCTAGGGCATGTTCAAGGATAAGTCTCGCTACCAGACGCTTACCCGTATGTCGTACTGCCAGTGCCGGTTGAAGCTGGTGTTCTCGAGCATCTTTCGACAGTTCGGATGGCGCCATATCGCACTCATCATCGACCGTTCGGATCTGTTTTCGCTGACGGTGGGCAAGAATCTGGAGTACGGGCTGAAGGATGAGGAGCTGCTAAAGTTTGTGCGGGAGCTAGACGGTAACGATGAGGAGGATATCGATGCCTACCTGAAGGATGCCAGCATGTACGCTCGTGGTGAGTTTAGCGTTCGATCGATCGGGTTTATCAGCAATCGATGACGTACTGATGAATTGCAAGTGGTAACGTTAGAAAATTGTTAGTGCTAGTGCTCGAATTAACATTCAGATAACACTGGAAAATTATTATTTTACAGTATGTATAATTCAGTCTAGACATTCGCGAGGCATTCTGCTCTAGTACATCAAAGAAACTTTGCAAAACTAAAACAAAAAGACAACTTATCTCAGGAGAGTGTCCTAGTATGAGCTCACAACTAGTTCACATTACGCCGTTATTGATCGTCCAAACTTTAAAGAGAGCAGGTTAGTTAGTGACGTTTCAAGACGATGATCATTCCAAGATCATTTCGCTAGTAGTGCAAATGTGATAGTGATTTATTGTAGAGGTTCATTTTGTACAGTAATTTTAATATCTGTTCTCTTGTTCAGGTTGATCCATTGCTTTTGTTAAGTCTATAATTAAAAGTCTTGCATGCTTAGCCCTCTTATACCTAGCTACATAATAGACATGATAGGATCGTTAAGCTTAACATCAATTTTAGAGCAATCTGTGTGAGCGTGATTGACAATCTCAACTAGAATTTCAAAACGTGTACTTTTCTGTTTCCATATTCAACGATAAGTAGTTCCCAGAATCCTTCCACAACGTCCATATATTCCCCGTAAGAAAGCTCGACAGTTCATTCACTCTTCCCCTGGCAACTGTTGCACTAATTAGTCATCTCGCTCGCTCTCTCGTTTGCAGTAATAATACTTTCCGTACGAGGCTCCCTGGTACGCAAGTTTATGCTCTCCGCCCTAGCGCTCGGTATGACGCGGGGCGAATTCACGTTCCTGGATGTAGAAATCTTCCAAAGCTCGTACTGGGGTGACCATTACTGGGAGCTGGGCGATGAGGATGATTTTAAGGCGCGCAAGTCTTACGAAGCACTGTTGCGTGTTTCGCTGCTCCAACCGACCAGCCCCACGTACCAATACTTTGCCGAGAAGGTGCGATTCCTGGCGAAGCGCGACTACAACTACACGTTCGTGGAGGACGAAGAGGTTAACTTCTTCATCGGTGCGTTCTTTGACGGGGTGTACCTGCTCGGGATGGCACTGAACGACACGCTGAACGAGGGCGGTGACATACACGACGGTACGGCCATTACCCGGAAGATGTGGGGCCGTGACTTTGAAGGTAGGACACATTAGTAAGGGGTGGCGGCCGCGACTCGTCTGGGCGTCCTCCTTGCACTCTCGTTTGCTCATCCAACCATCCCATTGCAGGCATCACCGGGCACGTGCGGATTGATGACAACGGTGATCGTGATGCGGACTATTCCATCCTCGACCTGGATCCAATTACCGGCCGGTTCGAGGTGGTAGCGCACTACTACGGGATCACACGGTAGGGCACATTTCGTGTGCGTCGTTTGGGCGCGAGCCTGTACTGTAACGTTTTTCGTTCACACTTTCTTCGTTCACACACACAGCGAATACTCACCCGTCAAGGGCAAGAAGATTCATTGGCCGGGTGGCCGGGAAGGTCCACCGCCGGATGTGCCCAAGTGTGGATTCCTCGGTACATCGCCCGCCTGTCAGGGTAATGGTGGTAAGATGTTCCGCCATTTTTTTTCTCTCTACCACTCTCTCTCTCTCTCTCTCTCTCTTCGACCCCAAGCAACAATTACCACTAAATCACTCGAAAGCATAACGATAATGATGTCCCTCCTGCTGGTAACGCTCTCTACGGTGCTCATTTTCTTGCTCATGCTGCTGTTTGTTTTCTTCCTCCTTTTCTGTGCGCGCGTGTTTTCCACCGAAAATAGACATGATTATCCTTTATGGACTCGTTGGATTCGGCATAATCTCTGCCTTTGCCGCAGCGGTCACGTATATACTGTGCAAGTGAGTACGATGCGATGGGGAAGCATATTTCTTCTGTTACTACAATCCGATAGCGATAGTGCCGGCTAATTCCGAATGCTGCTCACCATTTGCGTGGCAGTCGGTCGGTGCGTGAAGATGATACGAGCTTTCGGTGTAATTCGGGTCAACTTATCTAATTACTGTTATCGATTCATTAGCAGCCGCAAGTGTGCAGTGAGCGTGTGCTTCATGCATGATGATCTTTATTAATGTGCTCAGTAAGGAAGCTTTTAAATGAAAATGAGAATGATAAGGATAGCAAGTCTGTTCCATTCATTAGCTACCTAGCAAAACGAATTTATTTTTATGTTTACCAGTCTAGTAACTACCAAAAAGTTGTGTTTTTTTGCTCACTAAAAATGTGTCATTCTACACCCATGATTTTAAGTCACTAATTGATGCTTTCGTCCATTATTTTCTTCCCTTCGGCTACCACATTCTCCGAACCCGCCCCGACCGTTCCGACGACTCCAAGACAAATGAAACTTAATAGCGAGCTCAACAACATGTCCTGGCGCGTCCGGCCGGACGAGGTGCTGCTGGAGGTGGGCAAAATGTTTGGCAGCAAAATGGGCCTGCAGAAGCTCAACTACGAGGTAAGGTTGGTCTATGGTTGGTCCGGGCGCCCGTAAGCGCCAGCTCATCGCTTCGCATTATAATTGCTACCGTCGGGATCGTCGGGTGCCGTGAACGGCACGTCCTAATGAATTATTCAATCGAAATGGGCAGAAGCACAACCAGATACATCCACTTTCATTTGATGTTTATGTCAGCGGCTCGATTCCGAAGCCGGAGTCAGTCGGCAGGACAGGGTGAGCGATGGGTGCCCGTCATAAATGGGTGGATATAATTGTCAGCCGGGTTTTGTCGGGTGCAATCCAATGCAGCATGAATACAGCGCTGTCCAATTTCTGTCCGGTTCAGTGGCCGGCGGAATATGCGGCGTGGAAAATGTTATGGAAACTGAATTTTGACACGAGGGTTTTGTTTGAAATTATGACAGGATGATTAACGTGGGCTTGTAGTTTGTGTGGTGTTATCGTGTTCTAACGAAGTTTTAACAACTATAATTATGATTATAGCTATCTATAAAAATGCTTTTCACACTCAAAATTTCACAATAGCTTTTCAAACTTCTCCTTACTCCACTATATGATTGCAAAGTTTCACAATAAACTTGCAATATTCTACTATCCATTTGAACTATTTCACTGAATGAATTAATCATTAATAAAAAATAAATTTTTGAGTTTTTTTACTTGTATAATTAGAAAGAACACACTAATAGTAGAAACCATTAGTTTAGATCAGACATACAAACAGACAAACATACTGCCCGCGGCATATTCTAGCCTTGACAGTTGATTGTGCTCATATTGATGAAATTTCTACAGTATGTATATATTAATTGCATTTATTTATAAAAAAAATGTGGCCGACAATGTGTTTTTCGAGCAACATCTCGGAGCAATTCACTCATAAATTGCTCTCATGAATAGTCCTGTGGAAAAAATCACCCAAAAACTACCAAGAATATCGGCACTGTACGTAATAACTTAGGATTAAATGTCGCACAGCAGAACTCGGCTTCTCGCCAACTTAAACTTCCTTAATTCTGAGACTAGTAGGCAATTCGGTCTGCACCGAAACTTGATCCAATTGATACAGGTGCTTAAGCATAACCACCATAGACTGTACCGTGTGCTTGCTCTTTAGATTTTGGAAGAGTTGGAAAATTTTTCTCCAAATTTATCGACGAGACTCGCGATATTCAGCGAGGCCATTTTAAGCTTTAACATCACAAATCAAACAACGAGTGGCCATTTTTGACCATTTCTAGCTTCTTTGACTTGGTTATACTCATAGCTAGATAGCAAAAGCCTCTATTGCAACGGAAAGCGACTAATTAACATTCATCATTTCACTCTCATTTTATCCTTTCTCTCTAGAACTTTTCACTACAACAGTTTGGCTTAAACTCGGGTCGCGTCTCGATCGCGTCCGGCAACTCTCAGCTTCCCGCCCAACTCTTTACCACCATCGGTATCTACAAGGGTGAACGAGTCGCCATTAAAAAGGTGGCCAAAAAGAAGGTCTACATCACCTCCACACTGCTCTGGGAGATCAAACAGGCCCGAGATGTAAGCCACGAAAACACGGTCCGTTTCGTGGGTGCCTGCATCGATTTACCTCGGCCAACAATCCTCATCCTCACCGAGTACTGTCCCAAAGGGAGCCTGAAGGATGTGCTCGAAAATGAAGCGATCCAGCTGGATTGGAACTTTCGTATGTCGCTTATCCATGACGTGGTCAAAGGGATGGCATACCTACACAACAGTGACGTCGGAGTGCACGGCAAGCTACGCTCCTGCAACTGTCTCATCGATGGCCGGTTTGTGCTGAAAATCTCCGACTTTGGACTACGCACGCTGACTACCCCGTCGGAGTATGTGCGCGATCAGAACTACTACAACAGTAAGCGCAAATGGCGGCGGCGGCTAAGGCAATGGTGATGCCCGAGCCCCGTTCCGTGCCACCATTCGGTTGGTTTTTCTTCTCACCTCAGTGCTAAACTTTACAGAGCTGCTGTGGGTAGCACCGGAACTGTTGCCCGCCACCGTCATCCCGGGCACACCGGCCACACAGAAGGGGGACGTCTACTCGTTCGCGATCATACTGGAGGAGATCGTGGTGCGTGGTGGCCCGTACGAAACGGCCCGCCAGTTTCTGGACCCGCAAGCTATTGTGGAGCGGGTGGCACTGCACGAAAGCCCACCGTTTCGACCGTTTGTGGGCCAGCGCGATTGTCCGCCGGATTTGCTGGATCTGATGGAGAAGTGTTGGTCGGACAGTCCGGACGATCGGCCCACGTTTTCCGGCATACGGAGCAGCGTCCGGCTGATCATGAAGTATTATTGAATTGGGTATATTGGATGGGGTGTGGTGCTGTGTCTTTCGTTGCTTTTTTACGAAGCTTCTCTAAGGCTATTGTCAGCTCCGTCGAGTAATGTGATACCGTAGCCGAAATGCCAGTAGCCTTAAGAAGCTCGGAAAAGTGAAGACCACACTCAACCTTCACGTTTGTTCATTGCATGTGTTCTGCATTGTAGATTTTGCAAAATTTCGAACAATTTCACCAGTCAATCTTACCATTTCTTGCACTTCACTTTTAGAGGATTCTGCGAAAATCTCATGGACGATCTGCTTCGCCGCATGGAACAGTACGCAAACAACTTGGAAAGCTTGGTGGAAGAAAAAACGGAACAACTCAGCATGGAAAAGCGTCGCACGGAGGAGCTACTGTACCAGGTCCTTCCACGTCCCGTCGCCCAACAGCTGCTTGCCGGGGAGATGGTCCAGCCGGAACAGTTTGAGTGTGTCACGATTTACTTCAGTGACATCGTCGGCTTTACGGCCCTGTGCGCCCAAAGCCGTCCGATGGAGGTGGTGGACTTTCTGAACGATCTCTACAGCACGTTCGATCGCATCATCGGGTTTTACGACGTGTACAAGGTGGAAACGATTGGAGACGCGTACATGGTGGTGTCCGGCTTGCCGGAACGAAACGGGCACGATCATGCGCGCGAAATCGGACTGATGGCACTGGCCATACTGGATGCGGTCAAATCTTTTACCATCAAGCATAAGCCGGAATATCAGCTAAAGATTCGCATTGGCATCCATTCGGGACCGGTGTGTGCGGGTGTGGTCGGACAAAAGATGCCACACTACTGTCTGTTTGGGGACACTGTCAATACGGCTTCGCGGATGGAATCGACCGGACATCGTACGTAGAGGATGTGTAGAGAAAACGAAATCGAAATGTAGAAACACAGGCATTTTATCTTCCTGTTTTCTTTTAGCACTAAAAATTCATGTTTCCGAAGCGGCCAAACAAATTCTGGACAAATTCGGAACCTTTCGCACAGAGCTGCGTGGTGATGTCGAGCTGAAGGGTAAAGGCATCGTGACGACCTATTGGTTGCTGGAGTGTTCCGAACCCGATCCAAGGTGAGCAAGGCATTCGTAACGAATTTACCATTCAAATACATGGCTAACTAACCGCATTGATGCTTGATGCATTGTGGCATCTCTGTCTCTCTTCTCTACGCAGACCTCCGACACCGATGAGAAACTATAACGAGAACGAAGTACCGTTCCCGATACTGTTCCCAGCGATCGGAAAGTAACCGGAAGGACCAGACCGTACACGTTCTGCAGTGCTCTTGTAACACAGTGTCAATGTTAGCCAAATCAGTGTCTTTCGCTTCGTAATCGTATCAACCCGAGGATGTGCGTGTGGATTGTGCAAGGCAGGCGATTGTCGGACGGTTTCAGCCCCACCACGAAAGGCGACGGCATGCGGGAATGTACTCCTCGTGCGTATGTGTGTCAATTGAAATTGGATCAAATTGGTGTCGTAGAAGCATTAGCCTGGACCGTAATTACCCGATTGTCCGTATGCTTGTAGCTGGAGAAGGAAACGACGGCATGTTATTGGAAGAAGATGTGAAAACAGTGAACTATTTTTGTGTAGCATTTATAGCCGACGATCCTGTTCGGACCATTGTTCGTAATGTGAACTATTTAGATGTATTTTCGCAGTTCTTGCGACCAATTGAATAAATGTGGATATACAACTGTGTAACAATTAGTTGCTTGTGATAGCAATTTGGTCCGTTGACATTTTTTCCGAACTTTTTTGGGTTGATTTTGATTTTTTTAAGATCAAAGATTTTGGACAGTCAGTCCTCATAACGATGGGAGCAGTCTGAATGGGATGAAATCCCCGGTTCTGCCTTGTGACGATCAGCACCACCATCGTCTATACCATCACGAATAAATAACATTTCATCAATTTTAAATATGTTTTTTTTTGCTATTATCTTGATAATTTCACAGCGTGTTGAGTAACTTCACGAATAATACCTTGTTGCATTGAAACTAAATATGTTTGAGATTAAAAATGCGGTTTTAGTAAGTTAGTAGGTAGAAATATATGCGTCTCATCAAGTAAGTGATGCATTATCTACGAGTTAATGTTTTATATTAAAATAATGAAACTCAGAAAAAAAAAACGAAAATAATTTTAATTAATAGTTTGATTTGCGTTTGCTAATCCAAAATATCGTTTTTCATGTGGGCGTTATATTTTATAAAATAAAATTATTTACCATGTCTTGATTTTAATTTTTTGTTTTGCAGACATTGAAGCTTTGTAACATAATAAAAATCTAAGCCAAATGCTTGAGCTATTAGTACGTTAATGTTTAAAGACCCTTTTTTTCCTTTTTTTATGTAAACTTCTTCATGCACTATTAATTAGGTTCTTCTTGAGTAAATAAAATTAAAAACATAAAATGTTGTTAATCATACTAGTTAACTAGTTATTTATTTAAAAAAATACTACCAGAAATAATATTTTAAAATGCGAATTAATTATATCCTCCATTACGGTACTGGGCGCCTCCATCGGTTTTACAATATACTGGGCGCCTCCATCGGTTTTACTAAAGAATGGGCGCCTCCATTACAAAAGCAACATGCATGCGATTTCCACCATGTCCAGCAATCTCTCACCACACAGCTGAATTTAAAAGTGAAAACCAAAACTGAACATAAATCTTTAAGCGTAAACTTTAGTCTAAACAAACACATTGTATACGCACGCCAAACATTTGTACGCATTTGTGCGGCCAACCTGGTAAA
>KZ064295.1:8662-19875 GCA_002091835.1 Anopheles maculatus | reverse complement strand
ACACCAAGGAGGTTTGGTGTTGGCATATTTGCCGGTGGGGTCGTCATCAGGACTTTTGCGAGGAACGAGAGTGAAGGTATCAGAAAATTTGATGGTTCCAGGTTGCCTAACGTCGTGGATTTTTATACACGCACTTTCTATGCTAGGGTTTGCCTTTCACGGGTGCCTAATGACGTGGATTTTTGTACACGCACTGCTTGGTATTAGGCTGACGCTTCAGATACAGCACTTGGAGCTGTTCTTTCCCAACAATTTCATGATGGAGAAAGACCAATCACATTTATTTCTCGAACTCTTTCCAGAACAGAGGAGAATTATGCAACCAATGAAAAGGAAATGCTAGCCATTGTTTGGGCACTTCACAATCTTAGAAATTTTATCTATGGAGCAAAAATAAAAATTTACACCGATCATCTTCCATTAACATTTACCCTATCGCCAAAAAATAATAACGCGAAGTTAAAAAGATGGAAATCATTCATAGAAGAGCATGATCATGAGATTCATTACAAACCAGGAAAGTCAAACGTCGTAGCTGACGCATTATCAAGAATAACTATTACAAAAGAAATTAATTCTCTTACACCAACGCAACATTCTGCAGAGAATGATGATACTTCATATATACCATCAACAGAGGCTCCTATAAACGTTTTTCGTAACCAATTGATATTTCAAAATGGAAATAATTCAACATACGAGTACTTTACTCCTTTTCAAAAATTTAGAAGACACGTTTTTACAGAAAGAGAATTCACACATGAATTTTTAAAGCAAAAATTGAAAGAATATTTAATTCCCGGAATAATTAATGGAATATTAACAAATGAACCAACCATGGGAATAATACAGGAAATTTACAAAGATACCTTCAATCCAAGAATTGTAAAAGCTAGATTTTCTCAAACTAAAGTAGAAGACTTAAACGATGAAGAAAATCAACTAGAAGAAATAAAAAATATCCATAACTTTGCTCATCGTAATGCAAAAGAAAACAGATTGCAAATGATTAAAAGGTTCTATTTCCCAAAAATGCATAACAGATAAAAAAAATATGTTAACACATGTGAGGTGTGTAAAATGGAGAAATATGATAGAAATCCTCAGAAGTTTATACCGAAACCAACACCAATTCCGACATACCCTGCTGAGATAGTGCACATAGATATATTTGTGTACAACAGTAATTTTCTATTCATTTCATCAATTGATAAATTTTCAAAATTCTTGAAAATTAAACCTGTCAAATCAAGATCAATTGCAGATATAAAAAATGTTTTAATCAAACTATTGTATGATTGGAAATTGCCTGCACAAATAATTATCGATAACGAAAGTACATTTGTTTCAAATGTAATTGAACAACAGATATTGAATTTAGGGATACGAATATTTAAAACTCCCGTAAATAGATCAGAGACGAATGGACAAATAGAACGTTGCCATTCAACAATAAGAGAAATTGCACGATGTATTAAAGCTTTGAATCCAGATATGACGATAGCTGAACTTATACAGCAAGCGGCTTATAAGTATAATAATTCTATACATTCGTTTATAAAAAACACTCCTAAAAATATTTATATCGGAGAATATTCTAACGATCAATCGTTTAGCGAAAGAGCAAGATTGCAAGAGATAAACAATCAGAAGATAATTGATTTATACAAAGAAAAAGAATTGAAGATCGTACCCCAGAATTATCAAACATACGAACCAGGAAGTATTGCGTATGAAAAAACAAAATCGTTGAGTAAAAGAAAAAATAGGTACAAGATGATAATTGTTAAAGAAGACCACCCTACGCATATAATCGATAACAATAATCGAAAAATACATAAAGTTAATTTAAGGAAACCTATTAATTAGAATATTAATTCTTATCGTTTCAGAATATTAATTTTTGCTACCGCGATAAATGCAAGTTCAATAAGAATTTATAATGTGACAAATGATCCATTAGTAATAATACCTTTAGGAGAAGCAACTATCAAAACAGGAAGCTTAAGAATATTTCATCCAATTAATCTCACACTACTAGAAAACGTTATAGAGAACAGCAGCGAAGAATTTGAATATAGGAATCGGTTCAATTTAAGTCCTCTCGACAAAATAGTATTATTCAAGATTAATAAGTTACATGAAACATTTAGCAAGATTAGACCGCGTAATTTACGAACTAAACGCTGGGACTCTATCGGCACCGTATGGAAGTGGATTGCTGGAACGCCCGACGCAGAAGATCTACACATTATAAACTCCACACTAAACGCACTTATTGAACAAAACAATCGACAAATATTAATCAACAACAAGATAGATGAACGTCTGCAAGATGTTACAAATATTGCAAACAACGTACTAAGAATAGAAGATGAAAGACTCCAAGAACGATCATATGAGATAATGCTGCTAATAACGATTTCGAATCACGACATTCTACAAGACTATTTGGAAACCGTCGAAGAAGCTATACTACTCTCCTCTGAAATCAGAGATCCCCTCTGCTTGAAGGCATTGTATTGCTGCTAGGTTCGTTCCGTCTTGGACTATGCTAGCGGTCCATCTGGAGTGACCGCTATGCAGAGAATAGAGAGGATACAGAGGAGGTTCACGCGCCTTGTGGTGCGTAGATTTCTTCATGGCTACTCTGCTCCTGTGCCCTCTTATTCCCTCCGCTGCCGAATGCTAGGTCTGACGGAAATCAGTTCCCGTCATTCGCAAGCGCAGTCCTACTTCATTGCCTGTATCCTGTCCTCTGAATTCGACGTTCCTTCTCTTCTTTCCTCTTTACCCATATATGTTCCTTCACGTCGTCTTCGTGATAGACCTCCTATCTTTATTCCCTCTCGGCATAGGTCTATGGCCAGAATGATCCCTGGTTGCGAGCATGCAATGCATTTAACCGCGTACACTATCTGTTTGATTTCAATTTCCCTGTTTCCCCGTACTAAGAATAGAAGATGAAAGACTCCAAGAACGATCATATGAGATAATGCTGCTAATAACGATTTCGAATCACGACATTCTACAAGACTATTTGGAAACCGTCGAAGAAGCTATACTACTCTCCTCTGAAATCAGAGATCCCCTCTGCTTGAAGGCATTGTATTGCTGCTAGGTTCGTTCCGTCTTGGACTATGCTAGCGGTCCATCTGGAGTGACCGCTATGCAGAGAATAGAGAGGATACAGAGGAGGTTCACGCGCCTTGTGGTGCGTAGATTTCTTCATGGCTACTCTGCTCCTGTGCCCTCTTATTCCCTCCGCTGCCGAATGCTAGGTCTGACGGAAATCAGTTCCCGTCATTCGCAAGCGCAGTCCTACTTCATTGCCTGTATCCTGTCCTCTGAATTCGACGTTCCTTCTCTTCTTTCCTCTTTACCCATATATGTTCCTTCACGTCGTCTTCGTGATAGACCTCCTATCTTTATTCCCTCTCGGCATAGGTCTATGGCCAGAATGATCCCTGGTTGCGAGCATGCAATGCATTTAACCGCGTACACTATCTGTTTGATTTCAATTTCCCTGTTTCCCGCTTCCGATCTCTGTTGTACAACTCCTCGTAACTACCTAATCTCTGTCCCATCCCACTGGAGTTCCTCCTTCCTTAGTAAATAAGAAATTACATTGTTAAACCCATAGTGGCGGACATTTTGAATAAACAAATACAAATACAAATACTAGCCAAGCAAGGGATACCAAGTAGCAAGCTATTATCATTAGCAGATTTAAATCAAATGATAACTTTTCTGGCCGAGCATAACATTCATGTAGCAACAACAGAAGAAATGTTGGTAAAAGCAACCGCACAAGTATCGATGAACAAAACACATATAATGTATATACTTAAATATCCGTATGAATCCAAGGAAACATTTGAATACTGGTATATTGATTCGATTATAAAGAAGGACAAACGAGTATTCCTTAGCAAGAACTATGTAATCAAGAATCAAACACATGTATTTGAATCGTTACAACCATGCGAAGACAAAGACCACGGCAATTACCTTTGCGACAGCATACATCTGAATCCAACAACAGAGTGCATACAAAAGCTGGTACAAGGTAAACATTCCAATTGCACTTATGAAAAAACCTACTATAATGGACTGGTAAAAAGGATAAACGATGACATTATTCTGATCAACGATGCAACAGTTATATTATCTACGAATTGTAACAACAGTACACAAACCTTTACTGGATCATACTTAATACAATTTGAAAATTGCAGTATATACATAAATAATGAAGAATACCCAAATCTAGAAGCAACAGTACCGATGAAAAGTGTCTACTCAACATTGGGATTAACAGCAACAGAGATTGATGTCATCGATAGACTACCTACTGAATATCTTACCAACATAACGCTGAACAACCGTGAAAAGCTACAAAAAATCAGCCTACAGAATGATTCACTGACATGGAAGATCAACATTTTTGGATCACTAGGAGTAACATTATTAATGCCCATTATTGGAGTTGTTATATTTTGTTTCATCTACAGATTCAAGAAAACGACGATAAAAATCGAGCAACAACCCGCAACCTTCACAAGTACTCCAATAACATTCCAAGGCATACAGAAGACTTTGAGGACAAAGTGACCAAGAGGGGAGGAGTTAGCACCACCCAAGGCCACCCAAGTGCAGCATAAACCAACAGTCGCCCCAAAGATGCATAACAGCGAATTCCGCAAGACGTAAACATCCCCTGATGGAGCAGCGCGTGTGAAGAGTAAACATCCCCTGATGGAGCAGCGCGTGATCATCACCGGACAGTTCCCATGCTGGAGCAAACGCAACGTCAGCAGATGCGCTTGTGGATTATCGTCATATTGTAAACAGTTCGCGCATCAATGCAACCTGCCATCAAGCTGCGTGAGAAGAGACAATTCATTCTTTCCAGTTCTACGTTCCAGTTCGGTTGGTTGACGTATTCGAGCGGACAGATTAGACTAAGTAGTTTTTAAGTTAGGAGATAAATAAAAAAAAAATTTTATGATCAAACGGTCGTAACAAAGCTTAACTAATGTACTATCTACGCTCATCGTTATCCGGTCCAGCACTCCAGCTTATCCAAAACATACCCATCACCGAAGGAAACTACTCTGTTGCTTGGCAACTGTTGCTGAATCACTACAACCATCCGAAGCGATTACAGCAAATCCACATCGAAGCTCTGTTCGAAAACGCGTCTTTAAAAAAGGAAAGTGCAAGTGATCTTCGGAAGCTAGTCGAAGAATTCGAAGCGAATGTGAACGCATTGAAACAGTTAGGCGAACCAACTGGACAATGGGATACTCTTCTTGTAAACATGTTGAGCCGCCAACTTGATCCAGCAACGCTACGAGGTTGGAGAGAGTACAGTGCAGATAAAGAAAACGATTGCTTCCAGGACTTACTAGATTTCGTTTATCGACGTGTGTGTGTGTGTTAGAAGCTTTGCCATCAACATCAGTAGTGAAATCTAACAAACAACGAGCCTTCACAGCCTTGACCACAAACAAGAAAGGCTGCAGCTACTGCACCAAAGATCACGCACTATTCCAATGCTACAAGTTCGTGAAGCTCAGTTTAAAGGAAAAGGAAAGCTTTGTTTTTGAGAACAAACTGTGTTACAATTGCATGCGCTCAGGACATAGTTCACGGGAATGCAGATCATCAAGCACTTGCAAAACATGCCGCAAAAGCCACCACACGCAGCTGTGTCCGTCCTCACTCAACACGTGTCCAAACCCACCACCATTCAGAGATCAAACAGATCCTCCGACCACGTTTGCTACAACGTCGGTCGTCGAGTCGATCGCCTGTGCGTCGTCAGGGCAGCCGAAGACCGTTCTACTAGCCACTGCCGCTGTAATCCTGGTTGATGACGACGGCCACGAACACATCGCACGCGCGCTGCTAGATTCAGGGAGTGAAAGCTGTTTCATCACCGAACGTCTAGTCCAGCAAATGAAATCTAAACGAGAGAAATCCAACCTTACGGTATCTGGCATCAGCTCCACGAACACCACAACAAAGCATCGAATAGCAACAAGGCTACACTCTCGGATTGGACAATACTCCACTGATCTGCAGTTCTACGTACTGTCCAACATCACGGGAAACCTTCCACCTGCATCGATCGATACATCGAAATGGACCATGCCAGATAACATCTTCCTCGCGGATCCACATTTCGACTCCGCGGGTCGAATCGACGTCTTAATCGGAGCTGAGGTTTTCTTCGAGATCTTTAAACCCCATGGAAGAATCTCTCTAGGAAAGAATTGTGGTATACAAAACCCTGTAACACACCAACACTAAAAGATATAGTCATCGAGCAATCGAAATAGTCATCGAGTCATCGATGTTACGCATACTATAAACTATTTCATACACTACAATTACCAATTGAATAGCTAAAGGTTTTTATTTAATAACTTTAAGGAAACTTTTAATTCAAATTATTGAATATGATTTATGAAAAGCTAAAATAGGTTTGTACAATTTAGTAATATTTAAAGATAGTTTAAACTTAGAGAAAACACGGAAATTACAGCAGGCATGTGCAATTACGCAGTATTAAAAATATGCCAATGGAAAATTCCACTACGAAATATATACGATAGAAAAGGACAGTAAGCTAGGATACCGCATACTAAAGCAAGATAGTTAATTGCCTAATAAGGCCAATGCAATTATTTCATATAAATAGTGCTACCGCGATCGGTAGAGGACACACGTTTCTCAAGCAACTACCTAAGCTGTAACGCTAAAGTATCCAATAAAGTTAAAGTGTACGTAAAATTATATTTTCCTGTGTTGAAGCCAGATTATAAGGAGATGTCCGAAAGTTTCTCCTCGAACCCACCACAGAATCAACCAACGCTCATCAACTCGGAGCTAGGATGGATTGTCACGGGGCCAGCGGTAAGTACCTATACTTCACCGTTGCAATCCTTCAATTCTATTTTAGTGCATCATACATCTGTAACCACCTCGGAGATCCATAAACTTTTGGAGCGATTTTGGGCGGTCGAAGAAGAAGCAACATCTAGCATCTCAAATCCGGAGCAAGCAGCGTGTGAAGAACATTTTCGTCGCACCGTTTCCCGTACTTCCTGTGGTCGTTATGTTGTACGTCTTCAACTAAAACCGCAAATTACCGACAAGCTTGTAGACAATCGCAAAACAGCAGTTCGCAGATTCCATCTTTTACAAGCAAGACTGAGTGCCAACGATGACTTACGTTTCAACTATACATCGTTCATAGACGAATACCTCAAGCTAGGACATATGAAACGTATCTCGGAAAAAGAATACATCGATGCGAAACAACGTCATTACTATCTCCCTCATCATGCTGTGTCACGATCAGATTCAGTAACAACCAAACTGCGCGTTGTTTTTGACGCTTCATGCAAAACACCGAGTGGGGTATCTTTGAACGACGCATTGATGGTAGGTCCTACCATTCAAGACGATATCAGAACGATAATCATGCGTGCCCGAAAACATCCGATTATGATTGTTGCTGATATCAAGATGATGTACCGGCAAATCCTGGTAGACGACCGTGATGCATCGCTCCAACTCATCGTTTGGAAACCATCTCCATCTGAACCACTACAAACGTATAAATTGAGCACCGTAACGTATGGAATAGCAAGCGCACCGTTCTTGGCCACTCGAGTTTTATCTCAACTTGCTGAAGATGAGAGCAATAACCATCCAAACGCTGCTGCTGTTCTAAAAAGAGATTTTTATGTTGATGACCTCGTCACGGGAACATCTAGCGTAGAGCAAGCCACCAAACTAATACATCAACTAAAGGCTCTTGTAGCAAAAGGTGGCTTCACTTTAAGAAAATGGGCAACAAATAATGAAAAGGTACGCCAAAGCATCTCGTCAGACGAATTAGCAGACGAAGAGTCGTTCTGCTTTGATCGAGATCGAATTGTTAAAACTCTCGGCCTTTGCTGGTATCCGTTAAACGACACTCTGTCATACAGCATAAACCCACAACAAGAAACTCAACCCACAACTAAACGCTCTGCTTTATCTGCCATCGCTCGATTATACGATCCAATCGGCCTCGTTGGGCCAGTAGTTACTACAGCCAAAGTGTTTATGCAATCCCTATGGCAACTCAAAGAAAGTGACGGTTCCTGTTGGAACTGGGATACAGAACTACCGGAACCACATAAAACACTATGGCTGTCTTTTCTTCGTGATCTGCCACAACTAAATGCTCTAAATATCGATCGTTGCGTACTGCTCGCGGACTGTACAAGCGTCCAGCTTCACATCTTTGCTGACGCATCGCAACTTGCCTATGGTGCATGTGCCTATCTGCGTTCGACCAATAGAGAAGGTGAAACCAAGATTGCTTTAATAGCTTCGAGATCACGAGTCGCACCTCTAAAGACACTAACCATCCCGCGATTGGAATTATGCAGTGCCCTTTTAGCAAGCGAGTTATTTCAGTCTGTTCAACAGGCTATGCAGCTGGATTGCAAATGCTACTTTTGACTGGACAGTACAGTCGCACTCTATTGGATTCACGGATCACCTTCAAAATGGAACACATTTGTTAGCAATCGCGTTTCCAAAATACAGCAGATCACTACCAGTTGTAGTTGGAGTCACGTATGCGGTAAACAAAATCCAGCCGATTGCATTTCCCGTGGACTTACTCCCAACGAACTCATTGAAAGTGACCTTTGGTGGAACGGACCACCATGGCTGCAACGAGAGGAAGCTCATTGGCCAAAAGCGCAACTTTCTCAAGAACTACCTCGAGAAGTATCTCTAGAATCGCGCATAGTTTTGTGTTCAACTACAGCCGCTCACAGTGCAGACAATGACGATGTAATGTTCATGAACGAACTGATCTCCAAGTTTTCTGACTACGGAAAACTACTCCGTGTAATCGCCTATTGCTTGCGAATTGTAAGCAACGTTCGCACATCAGCAACCACTTTAGTTATCAGCGTTGAGGAACGATTAGCTGCAGAAACCAGTATTCTCCGCGTAATACAAAGGGAATCTTTCGAAAAGGAATGGAGCCAGCTGAACCAAAACCTGCCTGTATCATCCAAATCCAGACTCAAATGGTTTCATCCATTTATTTCTCCGGACAAACTCATACGCATTGGCGGCAGATTATCAAACTCCAACCAGCCATACGATACCAAACATCAAATCTTGCTGATGGCATCCCATCCGATATCCGAAATGTTAGTGAGATACCTGCATAAGAAGCACCTACACGCAGCTCCGCATCTACTGATTGCCATTCTTCGTCAGCGATACTGGCTGATAGGGGCCAGGTCATTAGCTAAACGCATATGTCACGAATGCGTAACCTGTTGTCGTGCCCGTCCTCGTCTTCTAGAGCAATTTATGGCCGAGCTACCTCGCTCACGTACCACTCAAAGCCGACCGTTTTCCATCGTTGGCGTGGACTATTGGGGACCCATCAGTTTAGCGCCTATACATCGTCGTGCATCGCCTGGAAAGGCTTTCGTGGCAGTATTTATCTGTTTCTCGACAAAGGCCGTGCATCTGGAATTAGTTCTTGATCTCACAACAGCTAAATTCATCCAAGCATTTCGTCGTTTCGTAGCTCGTCGTGGGCTTTGCAGTGATGTCTATAGTGACAATGGACGAAATTTCATCGGAGCGTCTAGAGAACTGCGATCAATTCTGACTAGCCAACAAAGTCGCGACGACATTACTCAAGAAGCAGCTTCTCAAGGAATACGTTGGCATTTCAATCCACCAAAGGCCTCACATTTCGGTGGATTGTGGGAATCTGCAATTAATTCAGCACAAAAACACAAAAACACAATTCGTTCGAGTCCTCGGGAAAACTACACTCCGCCAGGATGACATGGAGACACTGCTATGTCAAATCGAATGCTGCCTTAACTGCCGACCATTAGTACCTCTCAGTGACGACCCTACAGATTTGGAACCATTAACACCTGGACATTTCCTAGTTGGGAATACTCTAAAAGCTGTTCCTGATCGAAACTTCGAAGACATACCAACTAATCGGTTGAAACAATACCATTTGGTGCAAAAACTCCTACAGCAGATATGGCACAGATGGAGTTCAGAATACCTCGCAACGCTTCAACCAAGACTGAAATGGTTAAAACCACCAATCAACATTCAACTCGGCCAGCTAGTGCTCATTAAGGATGAAACAACTATGCCATTTCACTGGCCACTCGGTCGAATTCTCAAACTGCATCCAGGCGCTGATGGAGTAACCCGAGTGGTCACCCTGAAAACTGCTTCGGGCGAGTATACCCGACCTGTAACAAAACTGTGTCTTCTCCCAATTCCAGGAGAATTACAGAACTCTCGTTCAGAAGGGGCCAGTATGTTCGCGTAACGCGAAAGTAACGCACCACGTCGTCTAAACGAAGATGTAGATGGAAAGACGCCACTCGGTAAACCGGGGTAACGTTTTGATCCGGGTAAAAAGAAAAACAAGGGACTCTCCTGAATAAAGGCATATGGTTTGCACGTGTAAAAGTAAAATAGCTGTTTTTATCTGAGTCTATCATCATGGGGCATAAAAAAATTTAAACCATATCTCTATGGAAATAAATTCACCCTTTTTACAGACCATAAACTATTGCTATACATACAAAATTGCAACAAAAATGTAAAGATACTCAATTGGAGAATTGAACTAGAAAATTATGATTATGTAATTCAGTACAAAGAAGGAAAATCAAATGTCGTCGCTGATGCTTTAAGCAGGACAGTTGAAAATAAGTATGAAATGAACATAAATAACACCGCTTAATCCATTTCAGGTAGAGATTCAAACTCAACAGAAAGAACACTCAACACTAACCAGTGGAGATACCATACATTCAGCGGATACATCAGACGACTACTTCATCCATTCAACAGAGAGGCCAGTAAACTATTTCAGAAACCAACTAATTTTTCAAATTTCTTCAACAGAAGATGTCATCCAAGATGAACCATTCCCGCGTTTTAAAAGGACGACAGGCAAAAGGAAAAAAAATGATATACATTCCGTTACAAATATTCTGAAAACGTATCACAACGGTAAACAAACAGCGATTCTAGCACCAGAATGTGTCATACCGATTATTCAAGCCTCACACCGTAGAAATTTTAATCAAAAAGGGCATTTAGTTATAACACAGTACAAAGTAGAAGACGTATGT
>KZ064294.1:8106-19892 GCA_002091835.1 Anopheles maculatus | reverse complement strand
ACGCTATTGGTATCATTACTGGTTAACATAAGCACTGGTTGGCTGGTGTTTGTGTTGTGCGATCGTGTTGTTGGTTTTGTTTTAGCATCATTAACATAATATTTCGCCCGAAATCTGCAACCCATCATCCGGTCCCATTCATAGGAGCTGTTGTTTTGTTATTTATTGTGCGCTGCTTTTTGGGACTCGTACTTGAGATACCAGGCGTCTCCATCAGCGCTGAAGTCCTTAGAAAAGTTGGGTTTCACCGTGAATTATAAGGGTATTGCAAGTAGTTAACGAAACGTAAGGTTCGTTTCCCATTGGTTGTGTTTAGTTTAGCATTTTAATTTCACAAATGGATTTAATTATGCATTTAGTTTTTTTGTTTAAATATCTTGTAATGTTACCACAAATGACAAATCGTCTTGCCAAAGTATAATGTATTCGCATAAACCTAAGAAATGTTTGATTTTATTCAACACCCCGTTACATGTTTTCTTCATAATGTAAAAACATTTTTCCCTCGACCAGGACGCTTTTCCTTCATTTAGCGGTACATTTTTCTGACCCACCTCGGTTAAGTGAATAATGCAAATTGTGTTTAAAACAGAGCATCTAGCCAGATGCGCTAAAAGCGTAAACACAAACCAAGGTTGGGTTGGGCAGAAAATTGTTGAAGGAAAAGTCTTTGATCGATCAAATTGAAGCGCAACTAAGCGGCTAATATTTATTAGGAATAATTACATTATGGCTTGTCCGTATATCGAACGGCGTCCACGCGACTGTTTTGCACTTTCTTTGTAGAAATGCACTTGCTTTTAGGTTTCTTTCTCAACCCTCCCACCAGAGGTGGATGAAAGCATTATTTTGCCGTTGCTTTTAGTGGTGAAGCACGGGGACTAAATTATTCAATTAACATCAATTATATGCTTTTGCCTGTTTCGCGTTAGTTGACTTTTATCGTTCTCACCGTTTGGCGGCACCGATGTGCACTTTTGTTTGTTCGGTACCGTCGTGGTGCTGGGCAGTACCGGTGCCATTGGTTGGCGTGTCCTGGCCGTGTCGCAGGGCTTTGCCCGGTACAGCTGGATGAAATTTTATTTTCCACAGCCTTTTATCACTGGCAAACAACACAGGCCGGGTGGTGGTTCGGCTTTGATCTTGCCAGTGGTACACAAGCGGCTCTGGTCATGGACGCCATCGGCTTGGTCCGGTTCCGGAATGTGTGTGCATCGTTGCACCGTGTGGATGAGTGTGCAGAAGCGTATGGGAAACAGTACTGAAATGGACATTTGCCATTGCATAATTAAAAGAAGCTGTTGTTAAATTCATGATTAAGGATCGCCTGCAGTGAGAGAGAGCGAGAACACAACAAAATCTGCGCGTGAGAAAGGAATGAAAAAAAAACTATTTTATTTGTTGTTTGCTTTAAGAATGGTAGACTAAAGTTAAACTTCTTATCACATCTTTTCCAAATATTCCAAACTGTGTGCTGTGTACTTTCCGCATAAGTCTTCCAATCGATTGCCTCTTTCTGGAAGTTCCGAATCGAGCCTACACAGCACCAATAACATCATGCCCGGTGCCGACCGTGTCTCCGTTAGATGAACTTCTTCTGGTCAAGGACTTAACCGAAAGTTAATTAAATTTCCGCCAACTCACTCACACCATTACGCACCGGCAGTAGCAGTGGGTGTAGGGCATTCCTCTTTTTTTTCTTGCTGTTTCCGGCAAGCTCCGCTTTCCGAAAGCGTCCGAAAACATTCGATAACAGTTTCCTTCGATATTGCTTCGGTGGCAATCGTTTCCATTCGCAGTATAGCTTCTGTTGCGAAACTTTTGTGCCTGGGTGTGAATATGTGTGTGTGTATGTCTACGAATATATATGTTTGACTTAAGCCAAATGGGGAATGGAAAATCTCCAACACAAGGCCTAAGCTCTGATGTGCTCCGATCGCCGAAATTTGATGGAAAAGGCTTTACCGTCGGTAAAGCTGTGTTGATCCGTAGTGTGATGCGTACTGGAAGTTGATTTTATGGAAAACAGAAATCTTTACGTTGGGAAAATTCCATCATCTCCTTTTGCCGTTCGTTCTTTCCCCGGAGCCGTTGTGATTTTTGTTCTGTTTGCTCTACAGAACGACATTTAGCGAACATTTTCTCAACTCCGCAACTGTGTGTAACATTTTGCATCCATTTCGGCGTGTCCGGCGCTCCGGTGCACAGGCAGTAAAAACTTTTTATGGCTAAATTTTTATCGCTCTGCACGCCCATCGGCACAAGCACGGGAAGCCGGTGGGCAAAGTAATGCCTCTAGTCCGAAGATTATCGAGCACACAAACGCAAAATTCACGGCTCATAAAATTCCAGCCCAGTCGCGCAAAACCAGGTAAAATGCGTTGGATCGCTTTTCTCCACCATACTTTTCCCACCCAGCTGCGTGTACGTCTCGTAACTAACGTACCGATTCGCCAGCTTTCTCGTAGCGATTGAAGATGTATGGTAGCGATTTGGTTTGAAATTTAATGTTCTCATTCCCGCTTAACCTTACGGCAGAGTATTCTGGAAGGTGTAGGAGGTGGCCCGTGGCTTGACGTTTACGCCAAGGACATGTAATGATGGCAAGACTAAGTGACGCGGGCGGACAAGTCTGTATGCCCCGGCCTGACTCCTGACTGTTGACTGATTGACTGGTGGATTACGGGTTTGAAAGTTTGATGAGCAAATCAAACTGTAAAATTTGCTGCTCCATCTAATGACAATTTTCGAATCACTTAACATCACGGGGGGGTACATTGTTGCAGACAACAGGGAGCTGGGCAAAATGGCAACAGTAGAGCACCTCCATTTTTTTTGTCGCTTTGTTTTGTACGTACGGCAAATGATTGCGCAATCATGTCGAAAGTGAAGCATTTGTTGGTACAATGTTGCATGCTAGAACAATGCTTTTTGGAGAAGGAGTAATTTGCTTTATTTGATTAGCCCGTCAATGAGGGTTTAGTAAGCCTGAGAAGAGTTGTTTGTGTTGTATGTGAAATGTTTCTTTATTCCGGCTAATGATGTTACCTTAAGATTTTGTTATAAGTTGGGTAGAATGTTTCAGTGGAGCCTACAAAACTGAATATATGAAGACTCATATAAAGCAGCTATGGGCAAAATCGTCAAGAAAATTCAATTGAAGAAATGGTCGTGCTATACGCTTCATTTCTGAACGAGGAAATTGGAAATAGTGAGGCAAGTCTTGATCACCGATTACAACTGTTTCGAATTTCACAAACATATCTTACTTCCTGATAGCAACAATAATATCTCACAAGAAGTTGTTCTCGGCTACACAACAGTGTTAAGACTAACACAACAGAGACTTACGAAGAACGCAAGGTTTTATTGTCAGGGAGTTTTATCATTGTAAAATTCGATGCGTCCATTTTATCCGTCTATGTGATAATCACACGAAATTGCCAGCTAACGGTGGCATCTGTGAAAAATATCTTGGCGTATTATGGAGTGTCGTTTTAAGAGCCTCTTAGCTGGTATTACCAATACATTTTAAATGGGCAAATTTCTATCGTAGAACCAAACCCAAACACTACATATCCAAAGGTTTATAACTGTTTGTAGAATTCTCTCTGAAGATAGGATTCGTGCAAAAATGACTCCATTGCATCGTTTGTTTTTTCGTTGTTTTTTCATCGTTGTGAAGATTAGAAATAATTTCAGCTGAACACATTATAATTTAGCAATAATCGTACACCATTATTGAGTTTCTACCTAAATCTGGTTTGTTAAATACAACCTGAGGTTTAAAACTGAAACAAAAGCAAAGAAAAAAATATTTACTCCAGTTAAAAGTTCGTTAAACAAATCAAGAATTACATCACACATGTGACACATGCGTTACACGGCCGAAGGTCGTATTCCACACTTGAGCACCCAATTACATTTGATCAAAAGATGATTCGTTTCCCGCACCGAAAACTGCTTGCCGCTCGATTAAGCAATCAATCAAGTGAAAGCGGCAGGCGTCACAGAACCTTTCCGAAGCCGAGAGATCCGTCCGTTGCATATACATATTTTTTTTTTGATTTTCGTGCTTTTTTATACCACGTTTTAGCTTTCTTACTAGCTTCTGTTGAACCATAAACGCTGACATACGCACGAGAACAGGAGAAAAATAGAAAAAGGAAAAAAATACAAAAGTCTCCTGATGAGAGAAAGAGCACATGCTATTGTCTGGCGAAAACCAGTATCGAAGGATACTTGTGCTTGAGCTGTTAAAATTCATGTCCCTCTGGATTATGCAAAACCATTTCCATTCCTTCTCGCCGGTGTCTTTCTCGCCCTCGGCTCGTTACGGTCGCCGAGATGGGTGGGTGTTAAATTTCTCCCCCAGACAGCAGCTAGCACTAGCAGCGGACACATCGGCTTACCTACCTTCCGGTTTGCGTGTATGTGTGTGTGTGTTTGTGTCCGAGTGCCGTCGTCGTCTGTCTAATTGGAATAAAAATGTGAGCTGATGAAATATGTATGCGTCCCACAGCCGTTCCTGTTCCTTCATTACGTCGACGAACAACAATATGGCGGCATGATTTGGATTTTAGTCGAACGTATCGAACAAAACGAAAACCCATTACAGGGAACACAGGACCGGCGTGTGCGCTAAAGGAAAAGTGATTTGTGTATGATGGGTGGAGTTTTATTCTGCGCTTAGAAGTTTTAGTCGATGTAGGAGGGATAAAACAAGAATAGTTCGATGAAGTAACCGCAAAAAAGTGTCGAGCAGCAGGAGGTGGTTGGAAAGGAGGACAAACGAAAGTCAGACATACAGTAGCTAGGCTCAGTGTGTGAGGACGAGTACCTGTGCATGGTAGTTCCTTCCGAAGTGGACAACATTGTTGCAGTTTCACATTGTATATGCACCGATCACCGGCACTCCGGCTCTGTGAGGTTCGTTGGTGAGTGGGAGAAGGAGGGAATGGGAGAGTGAGGTCCATCATAATAAAACTCGTTGCCGGCGCCGACCGAATGCTTGTCCGATTTGCCAAGATGATAGACGCCACCTCCTGAACAGCAGCATTGTGGGTAGTGGCCGATGCCTTCGTAATGCCAGATTAGGAGCGTTGTCCTTTTGCTTCGGAACCCCAGCACCGAGGACGAATTAATAATGGATCGTTTAGTGTGAGTGCAATGGACTGTGCGTTGGTTTCACTTCGCTCTTCCGGACGTTGTTGCTTGTTGCATCTGTGTTACATTTAGCAAAAATGGCCATCCAGACCATCGAACCTCGGGAGCTGGTTAAGAATGGGGCTGCCATTCGTTTTTTTTTTGTAATTCCACTAATTAGCCGTATGGGTGAGAACCACCACCGTTCGCTTAATGTGTGCGGGTGCGTCATTACTGCAGCTATAAAATACGATTGCATTCGGCACCGATAAACGCACACGGACAGAGATCGTTTCATATTAATGTGTAATGTGTCGCTGCCTCGCCAGGGATATGTGGGTGCGCGAAGACAATCTCATTAAAAAGACAACTATTCAGTAAATTTCCTCCACGTCCTGCTTTTCCTTCCTTCCTGATTTTTGTCGATATTTATGGGTATGTGTGTGTGAGTGTGCGCCTTTATTTGCAAATGATGTCGTTTCAAATTAACCTTATGCAAATTGGTCGAAATGGCTCTTTTGCATTATGTGTGCATAAAAGGTAAAATTTCTCTCACTCGCGCTCTCTCTTTCTCTCTCTCGCTCTCTTTTATACTCTCTTTTCCTCTATTTCGATTGCATTATTCAAATTTTTGGGGCATAACAGCAAATATAATGCTTTCAATCTCTTCTTCACCATAGTTTAAGGGAGCGGAGCACGTTGGGCGGTGGGAAGTGTGTTTGGTGCCATCGTGCAATGACACTTATCATAATGAATGTCGAAATCGTGGATTAATCACTTATGGGGCGCATAATCGGATAAGCCGGATCTCTCGGCGTGTGGGTACGGTAAATCATCGAGAACGATTTTTGCGCGGTCGCGGTTTGCTCCGTTTTTTTGTGCAAGCATTTCATTAACAAATGAAGCAAACCCTCCTCCACTCGAAACAAACGCACAAACGAAAAAATCCTTAAAGAATGTTTCCACACGAAGGATGAGGTGCGCACGGCAATCATTTTCGACATGACCATCCATCGTATGATTACGCACCGACCGGATGGGAACCGGGCATTAAAAAAGAAGTAGAAATGTCGGCCATTAAACGTCAGTGGATGGTTGAAGTGCGGCACAATTTCCGGGGTTTTGCAATAAAATTACCGTCCACTCGATTCGCGCGCCGGACCCAAATGTACAAATGCCAGCGGTCACCACTACCAGCCCAGGAGTCCCATTAATTTCGTGGTCAATAGCTACAACATTTTGCTTGTGGCGATGTGGGGGGAAAGGGGCGGGGGAAAGGGGGAGTGATGGGTTGCAATCGAAAAGGAAACCATTTGGACAGAGCGTGGCACAGTTGCGGTATCGATAAATTATGTTCAATTGCGTTTGCATTCAATTGGGAGAATCTACCTTTGCCTGTCACCACACGGTGTTACAATGTAGTTTCTGTGGTGATTTTTGTGCAGAAAACATGCTGGGGGAATATTATAATAAGAGATTATTGTATCGTCTGTCGTTAAAAAAAGTCATTTACTAAATCGTTGGATACAAAGTTTTTTTTTCTATTAGGATCAGTATTCGTTCGTTTTTGTCTTTTTTTTTTGTTATGCTTATTGTAATCTCTCGATGGTTTGTGCTATTATCATCTTGTATTTTATTAGCACAGCATGCTTATTTTCTTAATTCTTTATATTTTATATTTATTTGTTTTCTTTCTTTTTTCAAATATTTACATAATTTCATTGCATTGTTTTTCGTTTTATCAGTCTTTCTTTAATCGATAAACAATCCATTCCGTTCTGCCCTATTCAATCTAAATATTGAATGTAAATCGTATGGACTGTTGATCTTCACCGTAACCCGGAATGATGTTATACAAGATTTTTTTAACTATTGACTATAAACACTTGTTTTCTTATTCAAAATAAAAGCAACCGTTGAAGAAATAGCTATAAAGGATGTGGTGTTAGTAAGTTGTACAACATTACTTAACAATATGTTTTTATAGATATGAAGTAGTTTAATACTTCTCCAGCCGGGCTTGGAACGATGATTATTTCGCTCGGAGCCGGGATTTTTCAGTTTGTTGTAGTACATTTCCTTCCTCATTCGTATATCTATGTATCTGTAGTTTTGTGACTATATTACGAATTATTTTGTTGAACACTCAAAACCCACTGCTCGAAAACGAAGAATCATGTTAGTGCCATGTTAGTTATAGTTTTCTATTTCTGATTTAGGAAATGCAACAATGCAACCAATATGCAGAGTAAATTGTTTGAAGTGAGTTGACAATATTGAAAACCAAATAATATAACCACAAATATGACACAGTTTTCAATTACCTACATTATGAGATAATGTTGAATATATACAGCAATTGTTCTATTTTTCTTAGAAGATGTAACGCTCTCGCACTGGCTGGATAGCCACAAAGATACATCAATTCGTAACTTCAATTTTTTTTCTCAAAAAATCTATATTTTGAGTAAGTTTATCGAAATCTGTACACAGTAAATTGATTGAAGCGCACAGTAAATTGTTTTTAATTGCCTTCGCAATATTTACGGAAGGTAACAAATAATGTCCAGTTGATATTGCATATTGGCATGCGTGCTTATTGGCATCAATAACACAGCTGTGAGCTGTCAGAACTTTCACATACTAAACTGTGCATTTAATTAACTTGCCGGTGAATATTACATAACATACACGTTGACCAGCTGTGCTGGTACGCTTACGATGCACATTCATGGTATGCAAAAATCTGTGCTGTTCTATTCATTTTAAAATCCATTTCGAGACAACAATCATGACTTCTAGGAATGATGGAGCGTGTCGAGTGATTGTTTGAGAAATTGCTTTTAAAATACATTTGTATGCCCGCTCGCTGCTCTTCAAATCGCTCCCAACCAATGTTCACCAAGTCACCAGTAACCCCCCCAAACGCATACACCGATCCCCAATGCTTTGTGTTGTTGGTCTATAAATATCTTTTTATGACGCTATAGCAATAGGTGTTTACGCGTTTTACGATAATAAGGAAGGAACAGCGCCAGACCGGGTGCTAACTCTAATGCTAACTCAGCCTTTCGCACATACAAGCGTCCACCTTCCGCTCGCGATCTGTTTCCCCTCGTGAAGGGTCAGGCCGATTAATTCCTTCTTCTTCTTCTTCCTCCCAGGGGCATAGTGGACGGCAGAGAATCAGCTGTTTTTGATAAGTGTGACGTGTTTTGCACAATTTCTTGTCCCATTTGCAAAACAGCCGGCCGGGTAGAATGGTCAACATTTGTCTTGAGAATGAATGACCGTGGGGGAGGTTTATTGTTTGACAAATATTTGTTGTAAAGTTGTGAACGCTGTTTTGCTAGACGCCGTTGTGTATTACATGGGAAGGTTGCGCGAAGCGCTGCATCACGATCTTGTTGGACGATCGTATCATGCGTTACATTCATGGTGATGACTATGTGGATGTTATTCAATCTTGATGTAGTAATTTTTTTTATTTTGCTATTGCAGTTTAGACGGCAACCTTTTGAACTAAACAAAAACACACATGGATCATCAATAAACGTGTTTGTGTGTGACGAGAGAAATGGGAGGTTAAGCAAATATGTAATCCGATGATGATAACGCGAGTGTAGGAGGTAATGATCGTCGAATAGGTCTTTGCTATAAGTGGTGAAGCACTCCCTTCCCATCACAATAATAACTCGCGCGAGATAAGCCACAAAACGGCAACAACAGGTTATGACTTATCTGTCAATTAAAACTGTCAAATGTTCCGGGGCACGATGGACCTGTTTGAGTTGGGAATTGAATTCCCCCGTTTGTGTGTGCATTTATTGTGTTTGGGAAGTGTATTCAGAGTGTCCTTCGACCTCAATCCTTAGCTCGCGTTAGATACGGATAACGATAGGTAGATCGTAAAACGCTCCACCTACTCGCATACCCCCTTTGTTGGGTATTACAATGTTGGGGAGGTCCATTTTTGGAACAATTTCGCCCACCATCATCATCCGTACGTGAGTGGTAAGATTTCTTTTCCGCGAACGACAAGGGGCCCGTCCGGTGTGCCACAATAGGAAAAGTTGTGCTAGGCCAGGTTCAAGGAAACAAGTTCACCACGCCTATATTATCGTCGGACGAAGTCGGGCGAGTAACACACGCTGTTTACTCGCGTACCGCCATCGTAAACAACTTCGGCCTGGCGGTGTACACCTCCGTTATCGGCTGCACAGAAACACTGGCTCTTTGTATCGCGCGATTTGATTTCGCACAGCTCCTCCACAAACCAACCCGTCAAAGCACGATTGATAAGATTGCGATTGCGGGCGATTAGAGAGGCGAGCGAGCGTCGTCTCGCACATATACCGATCATCACCGTAAAACAGCAGAGCTATTCTAAGCCGTTGTTTGTGAGTCTTGAACCGTTTCCTCCTCTACCCGTTCTCCTAACCGGCTAGTGGTGTTGTCCGTACCCGTGTGTTCATGCCTGTTTTGAATGATACAATTCGAAGGCAAACTGCTCGAAATATGGGCCGGATGCGTGTATAAGCTGTGCAGCTCTTCCCTACCACATTACGTCGATGGGATAGAAGAGGTGTTGCAATATTTGCATGCATTCACCGCTGTTGCTGTTAGCATTGGCCGCCGGTTGGCTGGCTAGATAGTTTTGTCTCCCCCACCCGAATGAGCCGGCGCACGGAACGCGCACGCGGAGTTGCGATGAGTGGGTTTTATTTCAATGACCAGCTGTGACATTGAATTAGGATGACTAGCTCTTAGCCGTTTCGTTTGTGTGTCATTGTGTGTTTTTGCGGCTGGAGAAAAGGACACAATTTCTGGGGAATTCATTTTGAGAAAGGTCTGACTGTTCGGTACGCCGGTCCCGACGGATCCCGTTTTCTCCTTCATCTCCGATGATGGGGCTGGGGTGAACCATCCACCAGCTAGCTCTGAAAGATTATTCTTCCAGCTTTGCACACTAATGTGAAGATAAATTTGGAATTCCTAGAATGTGCCCAGACGGATGCTGGCTGGCAGGATGAGCCCGCTAGGCTAGAAGAGACACCTTGCACCTCTTCATCCTCCTCGCGTATCCGTTGAACCTCAGCAAACCTTTCGCAGACACTTTCACTGTCACTGCGGTGCGGTTGTGACCTGTGGTGAGCCTGACCGGGAAAAGCGGTGGGCGGCGATAAGGGAAGGCGTAGTCCTTCGGGTGTGGTGTTGCGCTTTTTTCCAGACCACCGCTTTTTCGGTCCTTCGGTGTCACATGGGAGGATAAATGGAAATTTTGCTAGGTTCCAGTCTGCTGCCAACGTTTTCAGGGCTTCTCGAAAGTAGACTAAAAAAAACAAGCTTCCTCCGCTGTCTCGATTGCATTGTGTCCGAAGCGATGGGACGGAAAACGAAACGCCTCCTCCCGATTCCAAACACGGTGGGCTTGGTTTGATGGGTCCAAAATTTTATTTTATCTTCCACTGTACCAGCGTCCACCCCACAACCTCCATGCAGAGAAGAGTTTGAACAGCTAGCTAAAAAAAAGTCGCATAAGGAATGCGTGTTGTTGTCGCCGTTCGCTTTTCACCGGGAAGAATTGATCGCTCGTCACGTAGCCGTGGCTCGATATATAAATACTTTGACATTTGAATACGATTTGCTATTTTGTTTGGTGTGCGAAGAGTCCGTCCTGCAAATCGATAGCTCTTGTACGATTCTTATACATTGGGTCGTATTATTTCCAGCAAGAGCACATCTCTCAGGGCAACCGACAGACCGCTAGATAAGACTTGGGTGTACACCGAGTGCAGATCCTTGCTTGCTTTTTTTGTTTGGTCGTTTTTTTCGCTCTCTAACGTTTCACAATGAGGTTGTGTATTCGATACATACACCGGACAAGCTATGCTCGATTCAATTGCTAGCGCTAGCATGGCTTCCATCCATCCGCTAGTGCCACCAGGGAGGAGGTCTTGTTGTTCACAAATAGCAACTAAATATTCTGCTGGTGTGCTTTTACTTTCCACCTCATTCTTAACGGCACCTCTCCGCTTGATCGACCTTGACACGCAGTGCTGGGAGGATGGGGATCGATGCTTCTCGTTGCTTGTTTGCATGCTTCTCACCGTCCGACACACACCTCAGGTTGGGACAAAACAAAAAGAGATGGTTGATTATAGCAACAGGTGTGGTTATAGCATTCTCGACGCTGATTGTTATTCTGCTTCTTTGGCAACCTCATTCTTAACGGCACCTCTCCGCTTGATCGACCTTGACACGGAGTGCTGGGAGGATGGGGATCGATGCTTCTCGTTGCTTGTTTGCATGCTTCTCACCGTCCGACACACACCTCAGGTTGGGACAAAACAAAAAGAGATGGTTGATTATAGCAACAGGTGTGGTTATAGCATTCTCGACGCTGATTGTTATTCTGCTTCTTTGGCAAAGATTTTGACAACGCTACAAAATGAGAATATAGACATTAGGGAGCCCCGAAGCACGTCGTTATACAGTTGTTTGCGGGGAAGCTCTAAAACAGTACGCTCTCTAAAAATAAAACTTCAATTGCCCAGCGGTGGTTCGTTTTATGTGCAATGTTTCATTAGAATCGTCTGCCGAAACATAGCCTTATAAAACTAATGAAAAGAAATCGGAAG
>KZ064293.1:0-13132 GCA_002091835.1 Anopheles maculatus | reverse complement strand
GGGGGGGGATAAGTGTTCTACAGGAGCTAAGGCTTCAACAACCCTGGTGAACTGACACACCAACATAGCGCTGCAAACCTAGCTAGCGAACGGAACCGATGCGGCAAAAATTATCAATGTGTTTGCGGGAGTAAGAAGGAAAATATTTATTTGTAAATCGAACTAACTGATGCAGACATAAAACTTATGACCGACAAATGCTTCCAGATCTCGTAGAGGAACAAACGCTTGAATCTTATCCAACGTCATGGCGCTTGAAGTTTTCCGGCCAGATTTTTGTTTGGTTTGCACAGATCTTTGTTATCCTTTCCGCTCACATATCAGCACACACATACAAATACGCGCGCGCACACACGTTCTTACTAGGTTACAGTATTACGGGTTTCTTCTTTTGTTTCTCGGTTTTCTTTTTACGCTATTTCTTGTTCTGTTTCACTCTGCTCACTCACCAAACCACAGTTTTGTTTTTTGGTTATGCCTAGAGAGGGCATATTATCTTTGTTTGCGTCACTTTGTTCACGACGTAACATTGTGCCCTTCTTTCCTGCAACACAAAAGTACTCTTCGGTCTGGTCACAATTGTGTGAATAAATAGAGAACATAAAGATCAGAGATAAAACTACAAAAATAAAAGTATACTTTTCATGGCAGAATGCAGTATCGGCAGTGCCTGGGAAATTGTAGAAGAACCGAAAAAAAGGCCACATACGGCTTTTGCGGATGATTGTTTCCCAAAGATAAATTCCACCACAAACGAATTAACTACTTCATCATGTTCTTCAGCATGTCAAACATAGTAGTAGTGCTCATTTGCCGGACCATTGAGGACCAAAATACGGTCAATTTGTTCTTGGGCAAGGGTCTAGCTCTCTTTTCGTTACCAAGGCCAACCAAAGCGCTGCTAGGTTACTCCATGTCTTTTCCCTAGTGTCTACCCAATCAAATTGGTTAACGCTATCCGTACGATGAATCTATCACTCCATTGCTCAATTTTGAGCTCGCATTCTACACTCTTCCTTTACTTTGCAGCTCCATAGCTGGAGCTAGAGAATCTGGTAATGATTCAAATATTTAGATAAAACTTATTTTTCTCGACTACTATTTTTCGGTACTGCATACGGTTTCTCGTTTCGTACATACCACTTCTAGCAACGAGCCACCGATTGTTAGCAAAAATCACAGTGTCATCGCTTATTTTAAGAATGCTTTTATGTATGCTTTTTAAGATTTTTGTCCGACTCATGTTTTTGGTAGGTTTCCCGCGCGACCTTTGGCTGATTGTTATTGTTGACTTTATGGGTAAAATTGCGGTACTCCTCAATTTTTGGCACGTTGTGGATAAAGCCGTGCTAATGTTATGTCGGACAGATTTGCTAGCGCCATTTGATGATTCATCATACTTTTTGTATACAATGGCACACGAGTGCTTTTGAGCAGGGAAGTAATAGGACAAAAAATCTGCAATGGCACAATACATTCATACGACCATGGGAATACAGAAGCAAGATATCAAGTATACCGTGCGGTGCACCCAAAGTGTAAACGCTCACAGACAGTTGACGTTGTGTAAATTGATATCGGTGCTCTTGCCATTATTATTGAAACATGTTATCTGATGTTCGCCGGTTCGGTGATGGCTTGGCACCTTAGCAACCACAAACAAACCAAATGAGCTAAATGTCGTAGCAAAAACATGCAAAACGCTTGCCGTTGAGAATTGGCTTCGTGAGAACACAGTGAGAGTGAAAATGGAGTAGCCAAACTTCAAGCTTTGGTGGCTTGAGGATACGTGATCGGAGTGGAGATGCGGAAGAGTTCTGGCTATGACATGCAAAACGCTTGCCGTTGAGAATTGGCTTCGTGAGAACACAGTGAGAGTGAAAATGGAGTAGCCAAACTTCAAGCTTTGGTGGCTTGAGGATACGTGATCGGAGTGGAGATGCGGAAGAGTTCTGGCTATGACTTTACCACACTGTCATCCACATTTGTTCAGGAGACGTCTTGCCAAATATTGTGCTTAAATCTTTTTCTCTGTTGTTGACTGCTGTAGTAGCACGCCTTTCTTTTTTATTGTTTACCACGGCTCCGTCTGCGTACTTCAACATCATATCTAATGGTATACTAGAGGAAGGAGAGTTCCTACATAGATATATGTATGGCACATAAGCAAGCGAACCTCCGTAAATATACATACACAGGAAAAGAAAATGAAAGTAGGAGATGGTAAACTGCGAGTGGGCCTAACTGTACAGCCAATTTTATTATGAAAATTTCGCCTCCAGCAAATTTCATTTTCACTCCACTCGCTTGAATGTCGAATGTACTCGACAGGCGATGTTTATACTTTTCGGTTAACTGCTTTTCAGACTCTTTTCTATACGTCATTCCAATGATGTTTTAGCATTCCAACATATAAATGGTATCAGGTAACTCTTTCTCAATCCAGGAACAATCTGCCATAATACTTCTAATCGTGTCCAGATATATCGTTATATATCGTGTCCGCATAAATCGTCATTGGTATCATTTAAGCAGTAATTTAGCACAAAACAGCACTCGCTTTATTTTCGGTAGTTAGTTTGAGTAAAACTAAACCAAACTGAGGCGTGCTGTGAACAATACTACATTGCCACGCCACCACTTACCAAAAGCTAAATTTACTGGAATGTCTAATGACGGCCTGAGCTGGGCGTTACGTGAAACAAAAAGAAATCGGAAATAAAGCGAAGTGTGTTTTGCAGTGTCGTTTTAAATCAATATCTGTGTGACCTGATTAAGGTAATGTTTAAATGCCAAAGAGTAATGCAAAGAAGCTTGCTTGTGGCTCTATCATTTGATTTGCTACAAAATAAAGATTTACTTCACATGGTTACTTCACAATGTCTGCTGAGTTAGTATACAAACTATAGTACACTTAAAGCTAAAATAAATATGTATATTAATTCTTCATTCGGAAAATATTTTTCACTAGAATGCAAAATCAAAACTGGAGTTAAGTTATTGTGCAAGTATAAATGCACACAAACAACTGTCAAAATCAAGTACATGATCTTTAAAGACCATTTGCTGGCACCTTACCATGCGCCATCTGCCATCTACATAAGCGTATCTTTTATTTAATTTTATTCATACTACAACAAGGATCACTCTAGCCATCAATATGAAGCTGATGTTTTACTACTGAGACTTTTTGATGTATCCAATAACTTTTATTGAACAATTTGACCCGTCATTTTGAGGTACCAATCGCTGGATAATCAGCATGCCTGTTCGAATAGGATTTGATACTCGGTCAAACCGCATGACAACCGAGCCGAGTAGAACAATAAAAAATTCATAACTAATTTTCATTGAGTAGACAATACGGCCTTCGGCCGTCATATTGTAAATTAAATAAAAAAAAAATAAATAATTTTCATTGAGTGATTGAATTCATTAATTCAATCATCAATTCATTATAACAATTTAACTAAATCATTTGTTGTTTCCCTAATGCATACCACAAAATATATTTAGAAAAGAGCATTCTTTAAAATAAAGTAATCCAAAAACATGAACTACAGTCTAAATCTATATCGGGCGACCCCATGGTAGTTACGTTAGCGGCGTCGATCTTTACACGGCAAAACCGGGGATCGAATTCCGTCCGGACCGCCTCCCTGTACGCAGCACTGACTATCCAGCTACGGGTAAAACAAGTCAAGGAAAACCAGCAAAGCCAGACCAAGATCTTGGGAGGTTGTAGAGTTGAAACAGAAGAAGAATAGTCTAAATATCTTGTTATTTAAAATCTATTTATTTTATGTTTAACTTATTACACAACAAAAGCATAAAAACAACATAATCGTTTTGCAAATTGTTTGTCAACAAAAATGAAAAACAAATGTTCAAATATTGTGACAATCACGTCTGTTTTTAAACAACTACCCTACTTCAATAACCATTTCTCGAGCAACGCTTAATCACAGCACACTGTACAAATGTTTTTTTCACGGTCTATCTCACGCTTTTTTCATTGCTTGTTTTCCTTCCACAGTGCCAAAAGGCTGCAATCATAGCCTCTTCGTCGTCTGTAAGTAGCACCATTTGATGTTTACATTTTTACGCCATTTGATCAGCATATTTCGCTTTTACACGTCACATAAAATTAGCCTTTTGACGCGCGTATGCTCGTTACATGTTTCATTACGCTTCAAACTGTTTTCCATTTGACGCGCAGCAACAACAACACCAGTCATGTTCTTTCTCTTTCATCGTTACAGAGTTGTAGTATATTTGATAGTGGCAATCAGCGTCGTAACAATCGTCAGATGCTTGCACAACAAAATCGATCTGGGCATCACCATCATCACCACTATCGTCTCCATCGCCATTACTGCAACAATCACTACTACCGCCACCGGTCTCGTCTGGTCGGGGTCACCTGTGACGGTTTATCGGGTGGTGGCAGTACTTTGCATCCGCGAACTAATCAACATTCCGCACCCATCACTGTCGCATCATCCATTGCTACCAATTCGGCCGGTATTCCTGGTCGTAGTATCATCAGTCACTCCGCGATGCCGGTGCCAAGACCAGTGCCGATTACGTCGATCGGACAACAGCGCGGTTGTGGTGTCACCGTGCAACCCTGCAGCTTCTCCACAAACTCCGAACTACGAACCGAAAGTAGCAGGGCTCTACGGCATGCATCCACCACGGAACAGGAGCGGAGCCGAATTTTCGACGACCCCAGGTCTGGTGTGATCCGGGTGCCCCCTTAAACGTTATGCACTTCAGCAAGTAAACACTATAAAATATATGTATTTTTTTACTAACATAACTCATACGTCAACCAAAAGAGTTTTCTGTTTAGTTCGTAATTTATGGTTTCATTTACTAGCAACCTTAACAATTAGGTATTTATTGAAGAAAATTCAACTTTATTCTTGGATTATGGTTTATAATCTACATTTCCTTCTTGGTTTTATTGTTGAATTATATGAAAGTCTAAAGCAACTATGAAAACATAGTTTTTTTTTACATGTACTATGGCCTGCGCCACTAAACCAGATAGAAATGGCCTTACTACGAAGGTAGGTGCAAGTGAAAGACAAGTTCATAGTCTGTGGCGTATAGGACCGAAATACTTAATCAAGAATAGTGGTCCCGCCTTCATAAAGCAAGTAACCTCACGTGTATGTACCAACCAACAATGACCATCTAATGTACTTGATAATTGTTATAAATATTCGATGCACAGCAGATTTTGTAAACATAACTGTACAAATGTATAGAAACACACATCGGTGTATAAAAAATCCCATTAAAAAAACGCATACCCAGTTGAACCGAACGCTTATACATTCTATGCATATTCGCGGATCCAGGTAAATTGCTGTCGGAGATTCAGATTAGTCAAAATTTACTTCGAATCCATGATCTATTATACAATAGACCGAACATTTAGAGAAGTAATTACGATGAAGATTAAGGTAATTAAATACTCACCGAGTTATTGCAGTTGTGCGACAAATATTGAATGGTATAGTCTATTATCATCATATTGCAGAGGACTTCCAGCACTTCTCGTAAAAACTATAATTTTACTATGCCGTAAACTGGGTTGAAATTCTAAATATGCCCAGAATAGTCTCCCAAGGAAATCTAACACATTCCGGAAATCAAAGTGAACAACGTTCAGAAGTGCTAAAGCACTTACAACTGAAGAGCAGAAAAATGTGAAGTATCTTTAGAAGTAGATTCTTTTATTCGCCAGACAAGACATGTTCTTTTGTCTATGAGAAAACTATACGTTGGGGACAAGCTAATTGCCGCCCCACCATGTTTCAAAAATTTACAAAAACGATCTTCTTGTTGGATTCAATTCATCACTTTTGATGTACCAGGTCAACCTCACAGTACCGGCACCAAACATGGTTTAAGAGGCTGCCAGATTCTGTTGCAAACACTGTCTCAAACGGCAATAACATGCCAGTTTTGACTAAATCTTACATCTTCGTTCGTAAATAACTAGCGATATGAAATTTTCCAATTGCTGTGACCGTGAATAGCTACTGCGACATGGTATTATGCAATACAGTAGATTACGGTGTTAAAGCAGGAAAATACAAAACACAAATGATGCGGTGTTATAATTATAGTAGTGCAACACCTTGTGGCAAAATATCATATGATGAGACCCATTACATTGAAACATTTAAGCCAGACTTACCATAGACACAGACAGACAAACAATTTACCACAACTTCTTTCTTGGCATATTCATATCGCCATTTGTCTCCAGGAAACTCATTTTAACGTTCTTCATGGCTGCAACCGATATCAGAAAACAGTAAATCCACTTGATCCTTCCGAGATGAACTCGATGTACCTCTGTTTGCTTCGTATCAAACCGGTCGTTGACGAGAACATTCTAGGTGGGGCATGAATCCGACATCAGCATCATTTGCCCCAACCATCCGTAAACATCCGGCTTTGGCCACCATCAGGATAACTGCTCCAATAAACAACTCAACAATCTCGTAGTTCATCTTCCTTCATCACACGCTTTGCACATACACACACACACTGTTCGAAACTAGCGATAGCAACGTCCTCTATCTGCATAGTTCAGCATTCGTGTCTGTTTCAGACTACCGAACGTATCCGCCGGTGACATGTTGTGCATTGCGTTGCTGAAGCCTCTTAAATAGCTCGAGATTGTTGAGTCGTTTGTATGCACGATACCTTAGAACAATCCATTGTGGACCTTTACTTCCGTTCCAACTGTTCAAGGAATGCAGGATTTGATCTATGGTATAGTTAAACACCTTGAAACCAATAAACAGTTGGTGCGTAAGCAATATGGCTGTTCTATATGTATTTAAAAAAAAAACAGTTGGTGCGTAGAGATCCTGCGCTCTAGGCATTTCTGAAGGATCTGTCGCAATGTGAAAATGTGGTGAAATGTAGAGTCGCCTTTATCAATACCGATTAAGTCAGCTACAACAGAAGAAAGTCTACAGAATAAGATTTCAGATTGGATATCCAGACAGCAGTATTCCGGACTAAAAAGGATCAAAAGATAGACATTCCAGTTTGTCGCTCATTGTGAATTTCGACTATATGACGCCCAATATAATCCTGATTCAAAATCCCGACAATCAGCCGATCCATGAAAGCGACAAAACTCCTCGACTCCGTCTTGTACAGCTCTGTCACCAACTCATCGCTATTTGATGGCTCGTACAATGATGACGCGAACACCTGATCACTGTCATGTTGGCTTTTGTGGTACCTGTTACCTTTACTTTCTGTACCTGGTCCAGAATCTACTGTATCTGCTGATACTGTGCTTTAGTATCTATTGCTATAGCACCTATCAATCTGTCGCGTATCCGTCAGACATGCTATGAGTGTGTGAAACCGCATCGTATCGTGTTCAACATCTTGCAGAACTTGTGAGTTTCACCCGACGGAGAGAGAGGCAGTATTAGTTGCTCAACCGACTCTCCTATGCTACGTTTCTTGTCCTGGAAGATTTGTGTTTGCTGCCTACTCAATCGTGTGGAGATTTCTATGTTCTGCCTGATCTTGTGCTAGAGCATTCGGGCCCGTCCTTCGTTCGTCTCGGATGGTGTTCCCCTTCACTCGACATCAAACCATTACAGCATTATCACTGTAAGTTTAAATCACCATCCAACCAATTTATCAAATGTTTGTTTGTTTTAGCTGAAATGTTGTTCGATACTGCTAAATATCATTTTAGGTTTACAAAATGGAGTACAGTACAATTAATTTTATGCATGTGATAGAATGTATTAAATTGGATCGATATAACTTAGCAATCGAAGTATTTTTTTTTTATTAAAAACTGTATTAACGTATACCAATCGATAAACCGTTGAAAAGATGCATAAACCAAATTTGTCAATTGTGTGTAAGATTTGACTAGGTCATATTTGTCTTGAATAAGCTTACTAGTCTTCCACGTAACCCTTACTATGAGAATGATCGTTGAGTGGACGGTTGTGAGGCATTTGTCGGTTTAGATTTAATTAAATCCCACGTCTATTTATCTTACATTGCGTAACCACAGTTTAAAGTAAGCATCTACCCGTCTACTAGTATCTTGTAAGATTAAAGATATTTGAGCTTTTATTTATTCTGTACAATATTATAAACATTTTGTTTGATAACAAACAACAGCAATTCTTGTAATTTTTGTAATTAAACGCTTCGCCTTCTTTTTTTTTCACACAACTTGTCACTAGCTCCAAATTTAGTACTTACAATCTTGTTGAACCGGACACATCTTTACAACAATCCTTTAAACATTCTGCTGACCTTATTTTTTAATCGATAATGCACATGACTGAACAACAAAGCTTACAAACAAAGCATGTTACGGGTCCCCATCTCGTCTAGACCGAGCTTCCCTTATATGCTACAGATCTACTATCGATGTATGGGTATATTAAGTGACAGATAGCCCACCTGTTGGTTAGACATACCAAAACCAGCACCGAGAGAAAGCGCAAAGGAATGAAAGAGGAACATGATTTTCCCACAGCACGATTAATACGAACCGTTGTGCATGCCATTGTTTTCCTTTCGGTCATCGTCGTGTTTTTGAATGAGATTCAAATAGAGCGCGCCACAACCTATACATGTTCCACATTGTCACTATGTAACATGGAAGCTTAACTTTAGAAACGAGAATGAATGAATGTGCCGGCAACAAAATGGAACAATAGACTTTAAATGCCCACCTTTTTGTATGGTAAACATGATTTGTTCGACATGCATGTAAACAAGAAGACAAATTAGAACTTCTGCATTGTTGCAGCTATTAGAAATTACACACTGATTGCTAGTCTTTTGCTCAGGTTGACATGGGAGAGCGTCTGTCGGGATTGGTGTGCAATCAGTTGTCACAGCACAATTGTTGTAGTAACGTTGGTTCATTCATTGGAAACTATCACTTGTAGGATCTTTTCTGTATCGATTGGTTGGAATGCCACAACTTCAAATCGCACTTTTACAATTTAGCTGCTTTATGAACAAAGATAATCTTGACATTATATTGTCACTGCAATCGAACCATTTGTGTTAAGAAAAACGCGTTTTACCCAGGATCTGCTACATAGTTCATGGTTTTCTGATTGATAGTATCCTACGTTTTTACCTATATTGTCCTTAAAGCATTTTATGTTTTGTTATAAATTTAATTAGATACACCAACACAATGGATGTCTAACAAAAACACATGAATAAATAAATTAAAAAAATACAGGTAGTTCCAGGTCTTACGACAAACGAATATACATGACTTGAAGCAAATGGCGAGTTAAGCATTCAACCAATAGCAAACAATAATAGGCACATCATCAAGTCTGTAGCTAATAGCGAAGATAATCAGATGATTGAGATAATCATTAAATGCAATTTCCGTTAATCAAACTGAACAAAAAAATAAAAAGGAAACCAATCAAACATATAAACAAACCATTGGGCTTACTACGGTAAGGGGAAAAATTGCATGATCAATTTGATACTGTAAATAAATTGTTGTGATTTGACATAGCCATCAACAACCATTCAATTCTGAGCAAACTTCTCATTAACGGTGTCATTAAATATGGGTGAATGGAAAAGTTTTCCTTTCCTCAAAATGAACATGTATAACAGCGTATATCTGCGTCAAAATAGATTGTTAATTCAATGTATGCTAGGATGATGCGCTGGAAAAGTATATATGGAAAATACGTTTTTTATACACATCATTATGTTTATGTGATAACCGTACAGTTCAATCATGATGTTAACTAGATGTAAGCAGACTGGTACGAATAATAAACTAATGGAACGGTGTACGTCTCAGTAAGTGTCAAGATTTGGTTATTGTACTATCCTTATATCACAACACTTCCAGCACAATTTATACTATTATTAAGACAGTATTTTGTAAATGGTAATGGAATTTAAAAATTTTAGATTCATTTATTTGTTACTTTGCGAAGCAATACACCAGTGAAGCTAGATCTTAATTTTATCAACTATATAATAAAACCCATCACTTATCACGCTCTTTCGCGATTCTCGTGAAGTTAGATTGAAGTGATATGACACTAAATTTATTCCTATCGTCATCTAACCAATGACTGTTATGAATATTATGAGCTTTTACAGTATGAAAACATAAAAAAAAACACACTTGAGTACTTTACGTATAAAATTTGATGGATTAGATTTCAAATTACCATACATGTAAAACACAGATACCAAATTTTAATCTGTTCCTTATGCGTATCCCAATATGCTTTACTCAAAATTAGCCAACCCCGAGAAGAAATCCCTCTTTTAAAGCAGAAAAAATCCACCCCGCAAAAAGGAAAATGAAAAAAACAGCAATATCAATATGATGGCTGAGCGTTTGCTGATGTTGTCAAATTCTATAATTTTTTTTACGGGCTGTTAACTTACATTTCTGCTCAATAAGTATGTTTACGTCTTTTCCCGTACATGTGTTGTGAAGCTGTGGAGCAAAATCGTTAAGCAATCATCAAAGGTGTTAACACCTTGTGATATTTATTTTTACCATTTTTTTTTTTTAGTTTCAACCGTTTACTGACGAGAGCGTAACGTTTTTATTCTAAGTGGTGTGGGGAGCGTTGAGTATGATAGGAAACATGAGAGAAAGTTAGTGGAAGCGAGAGGATCGTCACTGGTTGCTGGGTTTGCTGGCAGCTCAATAAATAGAAAATCCGGTTCTTTCCACCGATAGCATCAAAAGGGGTGAAAATTTGAAATGTATGTTGTGGTTTAAATTTGGCTTTACCAAGTGATGTTATAGGCTGTTTTTATAACATCACCATACGATTTAAGCAAAATCACTCTCAATCGTAAGCTAGGAAGTTCTGTGGAGCTTTAATTTAAGGGAAGTTCTTATGGTTTGGTTAAAAATAAACAACATTCGCATGCATAGTAAAATCGGCAGTAAGCATCCTAACGACAAGCCCGTTCAGGATTCAAATCTCCTCTTTGAACTGTGTACCCACTTCCTGTTGAGTAATACAATCACAAATAACCAGCAATTAAGCAACGCAACCTACCATGGTAGTGGAACTAAATAAGGCAAAGGATTTATAAACAAACAAGAATAACGATTTACTATAAATATCCCTTTCATGAGCATAAATAGTAATCGCATTATTAAGGCACCAAATATCACATACTCAACAGTTCAAACATCTTTTTTTATTGATCTGGCTATAATTGATAAAAATAACATTGAACCACTAAGAATATTGCTTAACATACAAAATGAAATTTGATTTTTAAGAGTTGTTTTACGATAAGCGTTTTTAGCATAAGGAAAATGATTCGCAAATGATAGTTGACCACAGTTCATCGTTCAATACAGCTTGGGTGAATTATTCACTAGCCGCACAATGCGCTTGCTCGGTTTCACCAGAACTTCGGAAACGTACGTCAAATCTTCGGGTAACAATTTCCACAAAATCTCAGTCACATCTAACCCAACAGGAGCGTTCATTGTAATGATAAGCAGCGTAAGCATGCATGAATATGTACGAAGTTGTTCCCGAACGTGGTGTATGGTGTATGCAAGAACGAATCAAGGAAGAGCGTTGTACACTTCGTGTTTGGAAAATGAACCATATTTATAAGATGAACATGGATGAATTGGTTCTACTATTCCCGATCTGTTTAGTGAGAGTCTTTTAAAGAATAAAATTGATCTTGAATATTGTTTTTTTTTACTATACTTCAACCTTAAACATTAATATTGCAATACAGTAACGTTAACATATATTCACAAAATTTCAACAGGAACCATACGCTGTTTCTATGCTGTTTCACGTTTTACGATAAAAAATAACTTGAGGCTTTCAATGTTTTCGGTTACAGTAATCAGCTCTGCTTTTATTTCAATCTTTCCATATTTATTGTATGTATATTTTTGCTTTGATTATTTTTAAATAAGATCTTTTGAGCACTTCTAAATATATACATACAGTAGCCGTATATTTATTTTCTGCTAAAAGTTTTTGATTGAAGCTCCCAAGCAACATTTTATGTTTTATCGTAGTTCTTAAAATATTTTTATTGTCATTTCATTACGATATGTGTGTTTCATGAAACTCGGCCTCGAAATTTTTAAACTCGGCCTATAATTATCAAAAATATAACGAATATATCGTCAACGAGAAAACAAGATATGACATCCGTATTCTTTAACGTCCAGGGAGGCTTCGATTCCGTTTGCATAGAAATTTTATGCAAACAATTACAACCAGCGGATATATCGCATAAACTATACAGTCTACAGTACAGCCTCATCTCAAAAAATATAATGCTTTTAAACAACAACATGATGAGCTTAGTTCGAACAAACTTTTATGGTTTACCCCAAGGATCCTGTCTTAGTATACCACTTCTATGATGTCAGAGATATAGATTCCTGCCTTATGAATGGATGTACGATGCTACAACTGGCGGATGATGCAGTGGTATCCATTGCTAGTACTGGTATTGCAAAGATGCTATTTTCCCTGCAACAAACTGTCGACAAACACGCAATCTTGTTAACTCAGCTTGGTATTGATTTCTCAACCAAAAAAACCAAAATGGTGGTTTTCTCTGGAAAGTATCAACCACCTTCGCCTGAAATATATCTTTACAACTCAAGAATCGAACAAGTCAACTCATTCAAACTTCGCAGGTTGTTTCGACCGGAAATGTTTGAGGAGAGATCAAGTTGAATACCTAGTAACAAAATGCTGTAAAAAAGTTAATTTCTTAAAAACAATTACAAGCACCTGGTGGGGGACCCACCCAAAAGATATTACTCATCTACAAAACAACAATTCGATCTATTCTTGAGTTTGGCAGTATATGTTTTCATTGGGCATCTAGCTCGCATATTCGCAGACTCAAACGAATTCAGTATAGGTGCTTGCGTATATGTTTGGGATGTATGACCTCAACGCACACCATATCACTCGAAGTTATGTCAGGAATTATGCCACTCTCACTAACATACGATCAGCTTGCTCTTAAATTACTTATACAATCCTCCTTCACAAATGAGTGTTTGATACAAAATTTTAATCACCTCGAAACCTCG
>KZ064290.1:0-15147 GCA_002091835.1 Anopheles maculatus | reverse complement strand
GGAGGTGTTGGAGGCGGTGGAACATAGCAGTTCGGGCCAGATCCTCCGTTCGTGCAACAGTATGGTGGGACTCCTCCAGCCGGGCAGGCTGGTGGTGGAGGAGGCGGTGGTGGTCTAGGGACTACACAGTTAGGTCCTTGTCCACCGTTAGTGCAACAGTAGGGTGGAACTCCACCGGCCGGACAGCTCGGTGGTGGTGGGAATGGCACCTTCGGTGGGGTGTAGTCGTATCCATTCTGTCCTAGGACGGTCGTAATCTCGGCATTGCTGCTAGATGCCGCTAGCAAACAGCCCAGCAGCACTAGCAATCGCTAAAAAAAGGAGAGTAACCGGAAAATTTGTTGCGTTAAATGAGGTTATTTTGTGAAAGAATTTCATTGTGAGTGTTCCAACGGTGCCAACGGTGAACCACGTAGTCCAGCTACCGTCCGTTTGAAGATGCTCGACACGCAATATTACAAATCACGCTTGTTAATGCTGCTGCAAGGCGTCTACGTGGGTGTTGACGGCGACGATCAATTTATTACATCTTCCTAACAATGTGAGACATTCAGCCTTATTGGGCCAAGAAACATAACTCATCGTTTTGCTCAGAATCGTTCGCCACCTTCGCTTGGGTGGTGGTGCATCACACCTTCAAAGCAAATGTAGCAACTGCGACCGCCGGATGAAGAGGAGAACAAACACTGCTTCAGTACTAGGCAGGGAGCTGAAGCAATGCAGATTTACTAATCTCATTCACAAATATTCCAGTTGATCGATAATCTAACCTTTTAAAACCACAATCAAAACTCGGGTCACACTCTCATGCTGGTTTGGTGATCATAATTACGATCATCTATAACGCCCGCGATTGCAATTTGATCGATAATTGGTAAAAGATTGATTATAGTAGCCTTGGACCTATCCGTACGGGTTGCTTAGCAATGGCAATCTCGGTGGGAACATCTGCTCCAAGCGTCGTTTCACGTACAACGCTTAATGAACTGACAGGAGTGTTGTGCGGAGCGCCAGATCGGCAGCGACCTACTTTCAGTGTAAGCCACACGTGTGCGTGGGTACAGGGTTCTTCTTTTCGGGTAAAGGTTCCACTTTTACTTTCATCGGTGTTGGGCGGCATGAACGATTGGTTTCATCTTTCATTTTTCATTCGCTGTTTTGGCAACAGTGATGATGGCCGGAGATTCTTGGTGCAAGACAAAGCGCGTCTATTTTTGGCACACACACACACGAGGGAGAAGGGGTTTCGTCTCCTTCAGATGGTTTGAGGTGTGGTAATGAACCTCTTGAAAGGTTTCTTTATTTATAACCAGTAAAGGTTTCGAGGTGTCGAAATGGCAAGCATAAAATAGCCATATTCCAAAAATAGAATAATAAGAGGATCATTTTGAATGGTTTACACCATTCAGCTACTATTTTTCAACTACCAAGAATGCATCATACACACTTTATTTCTCCGAACGTGATTAAACATTAACACTTTATATGACATCGCGCTCGCGCACATCCGGGTTCGTCGCTTCGCTCCCGTTGTGATCTTTCGTACGGGGCGAGCGTAACTAAGCAACTGCCGTCAGCTGTCACATCGCTTAGCACGTTGCGATGAAGCGTTCTATCGATCGTTTTACTACCTAGAAACCACAATGTAGCGATGTGCACTAGGGGAGTGATTGTGGCGCCTTTCCCTAAGTGACATCCCGACTGCATCGACCGACGATATTGCACCATCCACAGAAGAAAAAACAGACACACACTCACAAGCAGGTATTGTTGCGGTTTATCGCAATTGTATGACATAACTTTATCGTCTAAATGTTAAAGGTAAAGGCGCAGGTGAAGATGGTTCCCATACCGCCACCGTATAGTTCAGCTATGCGCGTAGTTTTCTTCAACTATATGCCCGGGGGTCAAGCAAATGGACGTCCAACTCGAATCGAGAATGTCAGCTGGGCTGGGATGCGGTGGAGTGCATCTTAACAATTTGCACAAGCCTAATAAAGGCATAAACACCGATAAAGCCGTTTGTCACGATGGAAAATAGACAACCCAAAAAAAACGGGCATCAACACTTTCTCCATTTGACCCTGACCGCAATACTTTTTTCTTCTGTTGTTTCGTGGGTACTTAGGAGAGATCAAGATCGAAATAAATATACATAAATGCATCGTGTAATCTGGTCATGCTGGTCGTGTGGATCTATTTGCATACGAGGCTGTTGTGTACCGATGCGAGAGATAGAGAGAGAGAGAGTAGAAAAACAACAAACAAACTTCAAACAAGTTTTGTTGTGGGTCCATTATTTCGGAAGACCTGGAAGACCGTTTTAAATCAGTGCGTCAGTATTTCGTAAGCATCATATTTGCATTTATGAGTTGGCCTTCAAACAATGGCCTAAGATGGTTTCGTTTGTGACATTGGACGTTGGGTGTCTCTAATAACGTTGAGGTTGCGATTGGACAAATTCGTTTCTATAGCTTCTAGTGACACATCTTCAGTAAGGATGATGGATGACCGGGTTAGGCGTTAAAGATCCGTCCTGTTTTCAACTGCGGTGCTCATGATATTAGTGAGTTTCCCATCGGACGCAAATGTTACTGACGATGATGAAGACGATGACAAAGAAGCAGCAAACGATAAACCACCCTTAGGCCATAGACCTCGCGTGTGTTCATCTTAACATGGTGCAGGTGTGCCGCTGTTTGGGACACGCGATCCCGTTGATGTGCGTGTGTGTTCACACTGGACTGTTCACCGATCATTAAGTAATCGATCGAACGAACCGACATCTCGTTTCGTCTCTTGATGAAGGCCCTCCAATCCTATGTCTATGTCAAGCACACTGGAAACGGGTAACCTTGACGAGGTCGTAAATATTTCCGTTGTGGCGTGGTTAGGCGAAAAGAGGATTTTTTATAATTTAATTATAAACTTGCAGATTTAAATCCGAACGTCCAATACCAATTATGCGTAACTTGTTTTGTAAACATCGTATGCTAATGTTCATCGCTTGATTTGGAATCGTTTTGGGTGTTGCCCTTGGTCCCAATTTTGGCGTTCGAAAATTATGCACAAATTATGCCTTTTTTTGTTATTGCAACAAAGCATCGTCAATAATCTTCGATTCTGATAGAGACAGAAAAACGCGAAAGCGAAAGTGCAACCAGAAGACTAAACTCTGGGTGAGAGAAAAACTTCCAATTCTTAGGAAACACTGCTCCAAAACCGTTCCTCGAGACTCCCGCCCGTCTATATGGGTTAGCATTTTCAATTATCGCTCAGTTGTAATGGGAACGAACAAGCTTTCATAACATCTACTGCTGCTCTTGCTTGGTGACATTTCGTTCGGTCCAATCACCCCCAAAACCGGGAATCTGTTGGAAAGGATGGCTTTCAAATTGTAACTTCGCCATCCGCAAATTGATTATGATGAAATATAAATAGGAATCAACTGCCCCAAATAAATGCCCGACTCTTCGTTGGCAGTAAGTTTCGTGTGGCCAACAAACATAACCTCACAAACCGTTTTAACAAATTACGGGCGGCGTTCTGTCGTGCACGGTGGTTACCGCTCGCAGTTCAATTGGAATCGATTGAACTTTTCAGCGCATCATTAATCAACACCGCACCGTTTACGGTTATTGGTGGCTTGCTACACAGAATGGCTCCAGCAATGGCTTCAAAAACCTCGCGAACCTCGAAGGCCCGTTAGAATGTCGCTTGCACCGTTTTCGCCCTTCTGTCCAAAATGCGAACGGTGCAGATAAAGTGAGGCGAAACCTTCCGTACGCCTACGATGCACCGGTGTTCGGGTGAGGTACAGAGTTGCCTCGGTTTCTCATGGACAATGGTAAGCAAGCAGGCAAGGTGTGGAGCAAAATTTTGCACTCTTTCGCCCTCTCGTGTGGCTGAATCTCGGTACACACTTGTGAGACGTGTTAAGTGATTTAAACTGATGAATCTGAGTAGTAATAAGTGTTATTACTGTTTGGTGGAAGACCTGGCACCTTTGGTAGAGAGCGCATCGGCTACAAATTATAGCCTGCGAAGACTTCAATCAAGATCCGGTGTGTGCTTTAGAGTCGGTCATCGATATTTGCACAAGCTTGCTGTGCGTGTGTGTGTGTGTGTTTGGGCACGTATTAAGGTATCTGGTGCTGAATTTTGAAGTGTTTTTGACTTAGATTTCATTAGCACCAGCAATCTTTTCTCGTGTCAATGTCATTTTTCGATCCCTCGATACTGACGTAAGACTTGGCTACTAACAAAACCATTTTGTTTAGAATTCTAGTTTCTTCAAATTCTTAAAATAGCATCAAGCTATTTGTTACACCCTCTTTAAAAAAACCTTAACTACACATCGTCTCTGCAGAGGACGATAAAACCACAACATAAATCACTCGTAGCTCTTGATCGGCACAGTACTGGCTGGAAGCTGTTTCCATCCATCATTCCACACCCGAAGGCGAGTGTTTAGTTTTGTCACTCTGCCAGACATCGTCACAGTTCTATTTGTGTGCATATCCGTGGGAGATGTCGTAATCGTCATCTCCGTCTGCTTAAACCCGCCATCCTTGCGGAACGGAGCGTTGAGCAGCCACAGCGCGTCTAAGCTTTTGCCTTTAACCCCATCAACCGGGACAGAAGGTGGACGACCTATGACAAGGTGCCAGGTACAGCGATTAATGTTGAGTTAGATCATGATCATGTAGTATGGTGCGTTGCGTTTTGGAACGGTGCAAAAACCGAAGAAAACACCACCAAAGCGAGGCGCAATTGTGGATAGGATAGGGTTTATTGCATGTGTGCGGATAACTGTGCCACATCGAAAGATCAGTGGGCTATTGCGCTATCCAAAACTAATTCCTGCCGCTGATTGAAATGTCAGTGCGGTGGTGAAGCTTGCCCTAATCCAAGAACAGTAACCTAACCTGCCCAACACACCCGCCAGCCATCTTGTGGCGGAAGGCATGGGAAAATGACCAGCGCCGGCACCAAAATCACCATTCAATTTGGACATAAATGTCGCACAGTAAGCATAAAAACGTGTATTCGCCCGCGTGTATACGTAGATCGTAGCTGGAAATTACACAGGATGAGACCGTGGCACGATGCTGAGGGCGTCACGGCATTGCATAATCGCCGGGCGATCGGATCGAACTGACGCTAGGAGAAAACTAATAATCTGCACTCGGTGGCACAGCACACATTCGCCCCCGAAAGGTTAGCGATGAGCAAGCGAGAAAGATTAGCTCCTCGTTCCAAAAACCCTACACCACCATCCGGACCAAGAGTTGAGGGAGTTTAGCAAAATTTTCCTCTACCAGTCTCCACGCCAGTAGGGGATGATGTATATCATCGTACAGAAAACGTGAAAAAAAGTATGAAACAACTAAACTGAAAAAAAAACCGTGCGGGAAAATTCGTTTTGGAACATAAAACAAAATGAGCAACACGCTATCCCGTGCTAAGCAGCTTGTTTGTTGTCGTGTTTTTTTTTTTGCTTAATATTTGCAACTTCTGTTTTGCATCTCTTTTTTCTCGTTGCGAGATTGCAATTGTGGAGCTTTTTTTTGCTGTGTGTTGCTATCCATAAAGGGCTTGTAGAGTTGTTATTTTTTCTTATCCCATTCTGTGACAATATCATTCTGTTCCCTTGTTTCAAGTGGAATTGAGCAAACTTGAACGCAAAAACGAAAGGAAAACAAAACACACAAATAAATCTCTCACGACTGGACGGTTTGCGTCAAACAAGCGCGTGCAACAAAGTACGGCGTTGCCATTTTTGCCACCATTGTCCACCTGTGCTGGCACTAAATTTATGCTAATTTCCAATTAATAATGCAGCTCATCAAAAGTCACAATTTAATTGCCCATTCCCGGCTCAGCACCGAGCGGGTGCATCTTCGAAAGGACATTCCGAGACGATTACACCCCTCGCTTGATGCGATTATTCGCACGTGTATGACCGATCACTGGCAGTAACGTTTACTGAGGCGAATGGGATCCCACATAAGCACACCGGGACACACAAGCACGGTTCGCACGGTACGACGAAATGTCACAAGCCGGATGTCGGACTGTTGGAGCATTAAATCACGATAGAAAAGTAAGCCAATTGAACATAGAACTAATCTCACCATTTTGCGGTTTGTACGATCGCTCACACTACACGAAACGAAAGAACTGACGCTTTGTGAGCGTCCACTGTTCACTGAGTGTCCGTTTTGAGTGTCCTTTTCACAACTGTCACACAGGATCGTGCTTTGTACCGAAACACTTATATGTCAGTGCGTTCTTTTTGCAGTAACTACCACCATGAAAACCAAATCCTCAACTCGTCGTCGGTGCACTGCAGAGGACACGTGCAGAGTGTGCGCGTGTGTGTGTGTGTATGTCACACTAGCACCCGGTCACATTAGGTTCACACGACTGAACGAACGAACCGTATGGCACGGTTTATTTATATCGTCGTTGGTCGGTCGGTTTTAGGTTGGTCAGACGGCCCTGGTTCGTGTTTGACGGCGGGGTCCGTGGCCTTACCAGCCACGACAGGAGACTCATCTCATCGCAACAAAAGCTCATCCTTCCCGTGCGAGCGAGACGAATCAGCAAGTGAGCAAGTGTCTCGGGTACTCTCTCTCTCTCTCTCCCCCATTACCACTCGCACCCATCCGAACCCTGGGCGAGAATTAGTTATGCCCGCAAGTGCACCGCTTTTGCCTGTACCGAGGGTGCGTGCCGAACTTAGTGAGCCCGGGCGGCGATCTTGTCTTGTGGCAGATCCACACACACATACCCCTCCATACTAAGCTGCAGCAAAACACTCACGCAGCAACGTGCTCTCTTCGAAAATGGTCAGATTCGCTCTCACTTTTAGCTCGGCCGGGAACAGGCGGTAGGGGAAAACAATGCCACGGGTACAGTGACGGCAAACAAACAGCACACAGCATCCGTTTTGTTAGCAGGAGAGACTGTGTGGCTACTACTACTACTACTACTACTACTGAGCGGCACCGATGAGAGCGAGAGGAATCAATCTCTGCACGGAGAGTGAGAGTGTCTGCCGGTCGGTCGGTTGGTCCCTCCCCGGGGCATCGTGCGATCCCTCCAGAGTGGCTTATTATGATTCCGTCTCGGCTGTCGGTAGGGAACGAAAGGTCAGTACCGGCGTCATCCCGCACGGTCGTACCGAAGCTCAGCCGAGCGTCGATCACTGGCAGCATCTTCACTTGCCTTTTGATCCCAGTACGGGATAGAATGTACTGTGCCGTAGTAATTACGCTTGGGAGTCAGAATACATCCTGGCAGGCGTTTGTTTTTCAGTGGATTTTCTAATCTCTCGATCACCTCGCTTTATTGGAACTCATTTTCCTTGAGCTATTCCTTGCACGAAGGATTATTCAACCTACCTCCAACACGCCACCAAAACATAGCTTATCGGTCAGTACGAACGATCTCGGTATCTTGCGGGAGTGACATTTGGGGCTTCGGTTGGAGATTACGTCGTTTGTCTGCCGAGCGGTCGGGTGAAGGTGTTGTGAAGTGCTTCAGACGCATCTAATTTATGGATCGGATTGGTGTGATTTTCAAGGTGTTGTTGACCACGCCTCGACTGCTGTTTGGCACCGGTTTAAACGTGGCCGATCCGTCATTCCACAGCATGTTGGTAGTGTGTGTTGAGGGTCTCTCTTGCTAATCGATGACTGATTAGAATTGGTTTCCATTTGTGACAGTGAGATTCCTCATTCATCAAGCGACTTAACTGTAGTTTAAAGCGAGTCACATCGGACTGAGGTGCGGTGGGAGGACATTTGATGTTGCTAACAATAGAATTTAAAGTGGAATATTAAACTCTAATAACTTATCAAAATGTCTTCAAATGTGATTTGATCGGTGATTTAGATGATAATGCACACAAATGTATATTTATCTGAATCACACCTCTTAACCAAGTATTGCGCCATGATTACCCAAAATTTTATGGCCTATTCCAGATAATAAGGTAAATATTGATGACGTGATGATCGTAAACCGGTCCATCCTAGTTGCAGCTCATCACACACTAATCGAACCTTTCTTGTATTGATTGTCTAAAAATAGCAAGAAATGAACCTTAACGGAACATACAACTTCTTTTTTACACGATCAACTTCTTTTATTGAATACACAAAAAAGGTTTATTCGCATTGTTTCTGACCAATCTTGCGAACAGCTAATGCAACAACACAAACACGCATGCGCATACCATTCCCAGGCTGTGCGCGTGTTAACAGATAAAGGCACATTCATCAGTCAGGACCCTGTTAATGGATGCGAAATACCAGCGGATTCGCTTGTTTCGGGGTAAAGGGTAACTGATTGCGTTGACTCTCTGATCGTGCAGAGCCGTTGGAGAATCGTAATCGTAATTTGTCAACTTAATTTTCATTTAACGTTCGATTGCTTCGGCATCAGGTTGCAGTTGGGAGAGCGCATATACTTCAAACGAGTATTGGAACGCAGCTGATGCATATGGTAGAGATCGGGTTAAAAAAGATAAAAACCTGACCTTGCCATTCATTTTTGCAGGCAGTATACTTTCCAATATTTGTAAAAAACTTTCACTTGGAGAGACTTTAAAAGAATATAAACTGTATAGAAAAATGAAGTAATCGCTAAGCTAAGTTCTAAGAAATACGTGTTAGATTATGCATACTGGAAGATCACAGTGAAGCTCCTTTTGCCCAGATAATAACTTCAATATTGTACATGTGTCATGGAGATTGTCCTCAAGTTACCGGCACAATAGAACTGGAGGCCATTTCGAATTCTTTTGGTTGCTACTATAGTCAGGCGTTGAGTCACCATCCTTAGACTTTGGTATGCCGAGGCAACATTGTTGGGTTTTCCAGTGAGTTCAGCAATATCTTGTTTCAAATCATCTTATTCATTCGCATCTTTCTACCCTAGACTATGAATGGAATAAATTCTCGGGACATACTCAAGACGATCTATCGCCATAGTGCGAACCAATATTATTTTTTCCTCAAATATGACAAATACTCGTCTAACATTGCAACCCACTAAATCAACCAAACCAACCACTCCCCGACCATTGCACAATTTCTAACGAGCTAGACTATTTTTAAACACGTTTCCCTGAACTGATCACATTTTATGCTTTGATTTCCATCTCATCTACAATGCTAATCCCACCAGCAAACCATCAATGTTATCCTTTTGATGGACTATAATCTCTTTTTTGCAGTTGCATTCATGCACCAGCAGGCACGAGCCGATAGTGTTAAGGTTTCTAGCGCAAGGTCATCCAACGGCTACAGATTTATACGAAAGCTTAACCTTCTCGATTTGCGTTTTGCATCAGCTAAGAGCATCGAACCTGATGTTGCGTGACTGCGCAACATTCGCAATGCCATGCCGGTAGGGAAGGATACGCCCGATGGTTCGTAGATGGTTCCTGAAATTAAACGGAATCAATCAAAATCAATCAACTGGTCCGGATGTAACGCAACAGAAATACTACCCGTCAGGAACAATTTTCCTCACAAAAAGGAAAAGCTTCCGATCCAGTGGCAACAACCACCGACTGGATGTATCGTCACGCAAGGTCGTCCAGTTAGCCAGATGAACGTCACTATCGGTTGCAACGGCTGTCACGGGCCGGGTGTTTTGTTTATTTTGTTGGTTCATCCTTTCCATGCATGCGATGCACACAAAAACTGACACTCTTTTCCCTCGGTTTGCCATTTCGCCAACACGCTTTTCGCAATCGCGTTCGGATCTCGGATGTTTGCGCAACACTGCAGAGAGGCGCGTTTTGGTGCGGCCAAACGATCATCGGGACGGGAAGACAGTTAGGCGGCCAGGTATGTCGGGTTGCGTTTTCGACACAGCGGCTAACATCGTTAGACTTTGTTTTGACGCACCATTCTCGGCGGGTCTTCTCTGGTGTGGCACATCCCGAAGTGGGCGCTTTCTTCAGCTGAATATTCATAACCGCCGGGGCTCACTGCTGGGCAATAAAAGTTGCTGTTTGACCAGAAGATTTTGGTTATGAATTTTTTACACCGAGCGACCCTTCTTCCCACACCTGAACCGGGCAAGCATAATAACGAGCGACGCGATATGCCGACACTCAAGGCTACCACTATCTTTTGGTAGCCCGTTTAGTCCGGTTTGATTATATTAAGCTGGCTGCTTGGGGGCTTGATGAATTACAATTTGGCGCCGGTTTATGTCGTATGCGAACCGATGATAGTGTTTGATAAATTTTGACATTTTATTTGCGGGAACCTTTCTTCATGTCGGTGTGCGCATGATTAATACAGTCCTTGGCAGACAATTTAGTATGTTTGTACCGGTGGCTGGTGAACTTTAAGCAGAAGGGACATCTAACATAATCGGCACATCGGCGGAACATGAGTTTGGTGTGTTGAAGGAATATATTTTTTCTTCAATATATAGGAATATTTCGGTTTTTCTTCAGCTTTACTCAAGAATCGCTATACTTCTCTATTACTATTTTAAGTTTTGATGGTTATATCATACACTAATGATACATTTGAAAGCTAGATATCTTCCATTTTTGTGATCACTTGTTCAGTTAGTCAGGATTGTTAGCTACGCAGGGCTATCTGTAAGATCCTGGTGAGATTTAACACCGGTTCCTTCATTTTTCATCCAATCTAAAATTTGGTCATATCATAATGATGAAGAAACTGTCGGTCTGAGACTTGCTAGGATAGGTTCTACTGGACACTAAAGGTCGTGCTCTCGAAATCTCAACGAAACCGCCCCAACGGAAGGATTTGATTACTCGTGAGTCTCTCAATTCTTTGTCACTTCAATTTTAAGAGATCAGTTTTCTTTTCCTTGCCTTGATGTTATCCTAAATTCGGGTAGTCTTTATGAATAGTCTGAATGAAATGTCTCGTAGTGTGAAATCCCGCTTCCATAGGGCCACATGGCTCGCTCGCGAAAATAAGCTCTATTACGTGAAGTTATGGAGCGATCCCGTGGTTTATTAATAGCGTCGCCGGATGCTAAAACAACAGGGGTGAATACAAACCCCATTCGGGTCGTTTCTTCCCTTCACAGGACTGACTATTCAGCTATTCAGAGGAAGATGCTCAGAAGAATTTTTGGCCCCGTATGTGTGGAAGGACAATGGAGGAGCCGCTACAATGACGAGCTCTACGAGCTGTACGGTGAACTCACCATCGTGCAGCGAATTAGGCTCGCCAGGCTCTGGTGGGCTGGTCATGTCATGCGAATGGCACCGGACGACCCAGCCCGTAAAGTCCTTTCAGGCCGTCCACATGGACAGAGGAGGCGTGGTAGGCCCAAACTGAGATGGAGTGATGGCGTTGATGCGTCCGCCAGAAATAACGACGCGTCGTCGGCCGGGATAATGGATTGGCAGACGACGGTGCTAGACCGTAAGCGGTATCGAGGATTGTTGCAGAAGGCCGAAGGCGAAGCGGTTGTAGCGCCTGATAAGTAAGTAAGTAAGACTTATTGATACCGCGTAGTTGGATAATATGTCATCACTATGGGGTAAAGATCCGAATGTGATTTGCGCTTGGCTCTCGTGAAGATCGGCGCCACTATCGTATCAGCCACCGATAAATCACTAGAAATAAATGTATGAAATTAATACACACGACTGAAACTAGTATTCCTTGAGCGACAATGCTTCTTTAATCAAGCAACACTTTCGTTTAATATCCAGCAAAGTGCCTATCAAAGTGGATGGATCTCTATTGGAAAGAAGAGCTTACGCTCGTAAAACATCTTTCCTCCTCAACTGTCCCAACACGACTGATTTAATTTAAATAGAAGCAGGTGCTATTTGTATCGCTTTCGCGACATCAACTATTCTGTAAAAAATAGAAACAAACCAACGATTGATACCGAGTGACAGTGAATGAACAGGTGGACTTGACCATGTTGCGAAATAGAATTTTGCTATTTGTCGAAAAAGTCTCGAGACATTTTAATAGCCTTGCAGAAGAGCAAGCGCATCTGGTATGTTAAATAGAGCTACGACATTTAAATCGATGCGTTGAACTCTGATGTTGATTCTATCGTGCAGCCAGTTTTACTACTCTATTCGCATCTTATCAATGGTAATTTCGTTGCATCGAAAGACTTTTTTCTGAAGTGTCAAATGTCAAAGGTGTGTTATTAGATGGGAATAAAACAAAAAATAAAGAGTGACGCAGTTTAGCAAAACAGTGCCTCAAGCCTAGAACTTATGGGTTTTGTTGGTCCAAAGCAGTTTTTATATTGATCACTTTCAAGTATTCCCAAGCTATTCCCAATCCTAGATCTCGCCTATCCAAAACTAGATACGGTTTTCGTCAAACGTATCCTCACAGAAGCAGAATAAACAATCGCCGCACGATCTAATTCTACCGAAACCCATATAAATTTAAACAATTCATCCAAACATCCGGTTCTGAGCTTCAGCTTGCTTTTGACTGGTCCTTAAAAAAGCATGAATTCTGATATATTTGTGTCCCCTTTGCACTCTATACCGAGCACAGGTTCTAAATCTAAATCTGCCTAAGACAAAGGCAAACAGAATCTAAAACCCAAAGATACCGATGCCGGAATCGTGTGTCTGCCAAATTCCTTGCATTTAATTTTGGCAAATAAAAGTAAACAAAAATAAAAGTCCCATCCGATAAGAGACGGCCAAAAAAAAACAAGGCCATAACCAGTTCACCTCTTCAACTTTCTGGTCACCGAATGTGTGCCTGGGATGAGAGCTTTAGAACTGAGACGATAGCCACTTCTTCGGTTCGAACGACTTAACAGGGGGGGGATAAATATCAAAAGGTCAGATAGGATTCAGCCACAGGACTGACTATTCAGCTTAATGCCAGACACAATGCCACTGATAAATCACTAGAAATAAATGTATGAAATTAATACACACGACTGAAACTAGTATTCCTTGAGCGACAATGCTTCTTTAATCAAGCAACACTTTCGTTTAATATCCAGCAAAGTGCCTATCAAAGTGGATGGATCTCTATTGGAAAGAAGAGCTTACGCTCGTAAAACATCTTTCCTCCTCAACTGTCCCAACACGACTGATTTAATTTAAATAGAAGCAGGTGCTATTTGTATCGCTTTCGCGACATCAACTATTCTGTAAAAAATAGAAACAAACCAACGATTGATACCGAGTGACAGTGAATGAACAGGTGGACTTGACCATGTTGCGAAATAGAATTTTGCTATTTGTCGAAAAAGTCTCGAGACATTTTAATAGCCTTGCAGAAGAGCAAGCGCATCTGGTATGTTAAATAGAGCTACGACATTTAAATCGATGCGTTGAACTCTGATGTTGATTCTATCGTGCAGCCAGTTTTACTGCTCTATTCGCATCTTATCAATGGTAATTTCGTTGCATCGAAAGACTTTTTTCTGAAGTGTCAAATGTCAAAGGTGTGTTATTAGATGGGAATAAAACAAAAAATAAAGAGTGACGCAGTTTAGCAAAACAGTGCCTCAAGCCTAGAACTTATGGGTTTTGTTGGTCCAAAGCAGTTTTTATATTGATCACTTTCAAGTATTCCCAAGCTATTCCCAATCCTAGATCTCGCCTATCCAAAACTAGATTCGATTTTCGTCAAACGTATCCTCACAGAAGCAGAATTAACAATCGCCGCACGATCTAATTCTACCGAAACCCATATAAATTTAAACAATTCATCCAAACATCCGGTTCTGAGCTTTAGCTTGCTTTTGACTGGTCCTTAAAAAAGCATGAATTCTGATATATTTTTGTCCCCTTTGCACTCTATACCGAGCACAGGTTCTAAATCTAAATCTGCCTAAGACAAAGGCAAACAGAATCTAAAACCCAAAGACACCGATGCCGGAATCGTGTGTCTGCCAAATTCCTTGCATTTAATTTTGGCAAATAAAAGTAAACAAAAATAAAAGTCCCATCCGATAAGAGACGGCCAAAAAAAAACAAGGCCATAACCAGTTCACCTCTTCAACTTTCTGGTCACCGAATGTGTGCCTGGGATGAGAGCTTTAGAACTGAGACGATAGCCACTTCTTCGGTTCGAACGACTTAACAGGGGGGGGATAAATATCAAAAGGTCAGATAGGATTCAGCCACATAGGTAGGTAGCTTCCTTCGAGACTTCTAGTTTTTTTCGGGTAGGACACGTATGAGACATAAAACTGGTACGAGCAACACGAGCAACCGACCGACGAGTTTATGGATGCAGAATGTAAATTTGAAGTAAAATGTATTGCAGAGGAAAGATTTAAGGTTCTTTGATGTTCTGTTCCCTCATATTCTCTAGATTTGCTTCCATTTCTTCCATTAATGGTGGATTGCTAAGTAAGCAGTAAGTAGATGCAACAGTTTAAATAATGCATCGTCACTAGTCGCTCTCTTAAAGACCCACTAATCTGTGATAAACAGCTTCACTAATTCCCATCTCATCATAGTTGACATCAATCAAATGGTGAATGCACATCCTTGACTTTTGCTCACCCTTGTTTCAACGCTATTAGTGTATGTTTCGTATGGTCGGAGTTCGATAAACACCATTAGGCATAGCTTCTAGAGATGTTTTCTAGTCAATCATGTCTTCTCCGGATCAATTTCCTACCACCAATCCGTTCAGAACCCGTCCGACGCATAATGTACTAACGTCACCTAGACCACAGCTTTGACCGGCTTGGTCAGGTCGTTTCGCGAACTTTATCATGTGTGCACCAAACACACGGGGCGGACGTCGGACAACAGGAGAACCAGTTTTCACTTTCGGTCGCCGGCCGCAGTCATCTGCATGTTCCGAGTCTATCGCGGGCAACACACATTTGTTTGCTGACAATTTTTTTGTGAAGTTTGTTTCTGGCAAGATTTTTAATGATTCGTTCCTTTTTTCTCCATGTCCAGTTTGTGGTCGCGCTAGATTTCGGCACACCAATTTGCGGACTCTTTCTAGCCGCCGTTAGCCCGGCCGGTGTCTCAAAGTTCAGCCAGTATTTTGCAAAATTTCTTTCACCCAAACACGATGCCTCGTCTTCCTGTCGAAGGTCGCCGGAGTTAAATGATGATAGCAGATGGATCTTCAGGTTCGAAGATTCGCCAAGCCCAACCCCTTTCGC